>BLKR01005322.1:0-83328 GCA_011170035.1 Teleogryllus occipitalis
CTTATGCCTTTTAAGGCGAGGAGAATGGGGGAATCTTCCGAGGATAGGCCACTTGAATTACTAGAAGAGCCAATGATAAGTGTTGCTTGCCTTAGAGTTGAGGATTGCTCAAGCTCGGTGTCAAATATATATTATTACTCTTTAAATTATTAACAAATGAGACATCGTTGAATTCCTCTATTGATATATTCATTACAGGTAAAAATGTATGGTTCTATTTGAAAATTCACATGTGATTCAATTTCAACAAAATTCAAAATAATACACAGAATATATCTGCGGCCTAAAACTTGCCTCGTGGAATAAATATGAAAATGATCGATCATGACACCGCTCTGTCCAAAAGCATTTTGCAAAATAATTTGTTGATAATGAATTTCCTCGCAAGACGTTAAACATATTGGCATACACTTCGCACCACTGAATAGAATGCATCCAACCACAAAGAAATCTTCAAATTTGCAGGACAACAGTTAGTCTCAGAGTTTTGAAATTTGCCAGAGAATTTATTTATAACACAGAGGAATCAAAATAACCAAACTACTGTTTCAACGATACATGAAGAATAGAAATTAAATTTCGAAAGTTAAAAAAGACTCATGATCAATAATTTTCACCGATTTGTCGTAAGTCACAAATCGATAATACAATTTAATCAACAGAAAGCAAGACACTGCAAAACTATTTTAATTTTATACTTGACTGCCAAAATCGAATGAATTGGGGGTTGGAAACAAGTGAGGGTTGCCATCAGACGCTAAGATCCTATAAACAATTGCGTATCTCGAAAACGAAAGGCGATAGCTCCGGTTGGATTGCGGAATTATGCATCTTGTGTAAAGGGAATTGAGATGAGAGAAGAAAAAAGAATTGCAAAATTTGTAAAATTATAAACAATTTCCAATTTTTGCAATTCTAAAGTGGGAAGGGTTTTCTGATGTCCCAGAACCAAAAACTGCGAATTAACAATTTTGTAACAATTAACAATTTTATAAACAATTGCGAAATGTGCGCTATTCCTGCCGGGGTGTGTCCTCAAATTGTCCCTGATTTGATGATAGCAAAATAACAATTTTGACATGAGATGCAAATTAATTGCTTAATATCTAGATTCATTGATACTTTATTGATAAATATACAGTTGGTCTTTGAATTTTACTTTCTTTTATTAAAATGGTTCGCTAGAAGTCCTAACGATTCGAGATAGACAGTATTTTGCATTTTTGCAAATGTAATATACATATGAACGATTGAAAATATGCAATTATAATAGTTTTTCTTATCGCAAAATTCTGCAGTAAACTGGTCATTTGATTAAGATCATAAATTGTGTTTGGACAAGAATATTGGAAATGAAATGTGTATAAGAACGTAATTGTTCTAAAATTAGTGTTATTTTATCTGATATCAATGTAATTTCTTCAAAAAGAATTGTGTTAACAGTGGTTAAGTGATATGTGTTCATATATATTTCAATGAATTTACTTTCATGTTCATACAAGTGTTTCTTCCATGTATTTTTTTATTTGAAAATACTTCCACATCTGAACTAGCGGCGCCCGCCATTTTGTACGTCGTAATTTTGTTAGGGCACTCCCCCCTGCGTTGAGATTGGCTACGATGGTTTGTGAGGCTCCGCCTGCGACGTTTCGTCATGGCAAGGGCTGACCAAGCGGTGCAAAAGCTGAACTTAGCCGCAGACGGCCGCGATCAATTTATGTTTCCAGTACTGTACAACAATTTTTTATACAAAATATTATATATAGTTTTAATGTGTCAAAAAGCAAATTAAAAGGGCGCTAAAACATTTGACAGCCCAGGGCGCAGGCACTGCATTTTCCGAATGTTAGAAAAATGTAATTACCCAAAAGAACCAAGGAAATGGCAGTAATGAGGAATATTCCTCATTAGAACAATGCTCGTATTCCACATTAGGTACATCGCAGCTGCATTGCTTTCAAGCTCTTTGCGAACAAAATCTACATCAATATTCTTTCTATATTCTCTGATATTTTCTTAGGCATACAACGAACACATGCTAAGTCGATAATTATTCTAATATTGGCGAAACACTAGTAATAAGACTTCTTCTGTTTCTTGCTTCCCTATATTTGTCACTCATGAAAACACACACTAGCACGTCACTCAGAGTTTCCACTCAAAAGAAATTGTTGACGCTCGATCAGCTACATTATCTACGCTCGATCGACCTCTTCCAAGTAGTCCCCAAAATTTGTCACCCAATGTCAGCTCATTGGACCAGTGATAATTCGATATTTCACATAAGGAACTTATTCCGAATTAGAGAACTTTATAGTTATTCACTCAAGAATTATATCATGCAAGAAATACTAATAAATAAATAATAACAAATTAACGATTTTCTTTAGCAACCCTTACAGTAAAAAATATTTTCTCTTTTTTAGTAATGAATACTTCGTGATTTCTTAGTGAATACTTAGTGGGAATAGGAAGCTATAAGTAGAGCTCAAGTTTGATTTTTGTTGGTGATAATCACGACGTACGTACTGCCGCCCCAGTTGATCTGTTGTAACTTGAAATGTGTGTATTTAGCGTCGGATGGTGGTGCTGACTTTAATTATTTTCCTGCGACTAGGCACCAATCAAGACGTTTCAACCTGCGCTTGTGGAAAAGTTTTCCCAATTCGTATTCACATTCAATGCCTTTAACACTCTTCTCTAAATTTTATACATTAAGTTAATATTTTACGTTTGCGTTGGACATATTTACATTCAATAAATAATGTCGTTAGGAAAAATCTTTGAAACTACGTTGGGGCTTATCCCTTTGTGTACCATTGCACAAGAATAAACTTTCAGCGTCGCTAGATTAGAGAACTGAAACGCAGAACAGTATTCGGGATCCCGGGAGCTATAGCATCTCATAGGTTGAATGGCTGGAAATTCGTATGTGATTTTTGAAAAAATTGCTTCTTTTCATTTCGCAGAATTGTGTTCAGTTTGATTTAGTGACGAGATAGGTTGGAAATTTCTTCATTAAATTCTGTGATTGATTGACTGATTGATGTATCCGGGAACGTCAAACTACTGCGGTCTTTATATTCGTTTATGTAGTGAATGATTTATTCCGGGAGGTGTCGATGATCCTCCCTCATTGATGGTGAAATCCGGCGACGATCTATACATCGGCTTGCGGGGGATTTCCCCTCTCAAGGATTCCCCTTGCGGGGCACCGCCCCAGTCGGAACAAGTTCTAAGCTCCCAACAGGTCTTTAACGTTCCAACATGTGTGGTAGTGTAGTGCATGAACTGTAAGTAAGGGATGCGGTTAGGACACCTCCGTGAAGTTGGCCGGAAAAAATCTGTGATTTTAACCAAACTTGATATATCGTTTGCCCATCGTTAGCCCAGGTTTGCCCAGCAAAAATTTTCGTTTGCCCACCCCCACAAAAAATTTAGACACAAAAAAAAATTTCTGGCCAACTTCACGCTGGCCGGAAAAAATCTGGGATTTCAACCAAACTTTGTATATCGTTTGCCCATCGTTTGCCCAGGTTTGCCCACCAAAAATTTTCGTTTGCCCACCACCAGAAAAAATGTTAGACGCGAAACAAATTTTCGGACAACTACACGCTGGCCGGAAAAAACCTGGCATTTCGACCAAACTTGACATATCGATTGCCCATCGTTTGCCCAGGTTTGCCCACCAAAAATTATAGTTTGCCTACCTACACAAAAAAGTTACACACAAAGTTTCGGGGAAAATCGATATTGATGTAAAAATTAGGTATTTTAAATAATATTGTAAATCGTTTGCCCAGGTTTGACCACAAAAAAATTACGTTTGCCCACCACTAGAAAAAAATTAGACGCAAAAAACATTTTGGAACCAACTTAAGGTTGGCCGGAAAGAAATCTGAAAATTGAACCAAACTTCGCATATCGCATATCAATTATTTCCCAGGTGTGGACATAAAACAAATTCACTTATCTATTTGTCTAATCAATTTCTATTTTGTTTATTTTTCTTCACTTCAGAATAACACATCAGTAATGAGAACTCTTTAAGTAATGAGAAATGGAATTCCAAGCAGAAGAGTTTATTCTTAGATGGCCCGGGAAGCGAATCCGCGCATTTGTCCGGCTCTGGTAAGCGTCTGGCTAAGGCAACAATTATGATATTTTACTTACTAATTCCTAATAGTGTATTATACTTTGTTCAGGATTAATTTTCGTTTGCCCAGACACAGAAATGAAATTAATAGCAGAAACATTTATTCTTAAATAGCCCGGGAAGCCAATCCGCGCCTTTTATCCGGTTCTGCTAAGCTTTTGGCTATAGAAACAATTATGATATTTTGCATACTGCATCCTAATAGTGTGTTATCGTTTGCCCAGGATGAATTTTCGTTTGCCCAGGCACAGAAGTGACATTACAAGCAAGAGCGTTTATTCTTAGATGCCCCGGGAAGATAATCCGTGCCCTTGTCCGGCTCTGCTAAGCGTTTGACTAAAACAACAATTATGATATTTTGCATACTGCATCCTAATAGTCACTGGGAAAACGAAAATAAACTATTAAGAAATAGTATACTGAATATTATAATTGTTCCTTTAGTGGAAGTGGTACCCAGACCGATTATATAAACAAAAGCGTAACCCGGAAGCACCGTTAAAAAACGCTTCTGCCTTTAATTTCATTTCTGTGCCTGGGCAAACGAAAATTGTCACTGGGCAAACAAAAATACACTATTAATAAATAGTATACTGAATATTATTATTGTTCGTTCTGCATAAGTGGTAACCAGGCCGATTATATGAACATAAGCGCAAGCCAGAGCCCCGATAAATAAACGCTTCTGCCTTTAATTTCATTTCTGTTCCTGAGAAAAAGAAAATTGTCACTGGGCAAACAAAAATACACTATTAAGAAATAGTATACTGAATATAATAATTGTTCCTTCAGTGTAAGTGGTACCCAGACCGATTATATAAACAAAAGCGTAACCCGGAGGCACCGTTAAATAAACGCTTCTGCCTTTAATTTCATTTCTGGGCCTGGGCAATCAAAAATTGTCACTGGGAAAACGAAAATACACTATTTAGAAATAGCACACTGAATATTATAATTGTTCCTTCAGTGTAAGGGATAGCCGGGCGATTATATTAACAAAAGCGTAACCCGGAGACACCGTTAAATAAACGCTTCTGCCTTTAATTTCATTTCTGGGCCTGGGCAAACAAAAATTGTCACTGGGAAAACGAAAATACACTATTTAGAAATAGCACACTGAATATTATAATTGTTCCTTCAGTGTAAGGGATAGCCGGGCGATTATATTAACAAAAGCGTAACCCGGAGACACCGTTAAATAAACGCTTCTGCCTTTAATTTCATTTCTGGGCCTGGGCAAACAAAAATTGTCACTGGGAAAACGAAAATACACTATTTAGAAATAGCACACTGAATATTATAATTGTTCCTTCAGTGTAAGGGATAGCCGGGCGATTATATTAACAAAAGCGTAACCCGGAGACACCGTTAAATAAACGCTTCTGCCTTTAATTGCATTTCTGGGCCTGGGCAAACGAAAATTGTCACTGGGCAAACTAAAATACACGATTAAAAAATAGTATTGAATATTATAATTGTTTTTACTGTTGCTTCTGGTAAGTGGTTGCCAGGCCGATTATATGAACATAAACGTAAATCGGAACCCCGTTAAATAAACGCTTCTGTCTTTAATTCTATTTCTGTGCCTGGGCAAACGAAAATTGTCTGTGGGAAATCGCAAATACTCTATTAGGAAATAGTAACCTGGGCAAACGATTTACTAAAATATTTAAAATACCTGAATTTTTTGGTCAACTTCGCTTTGCCGCGAAAATGTTTTTGCGTGTAAGTTTTTTGTGTGGGTAGGCAAACAAAAATTTTTGTTGGGCAAACCTGGGCAAACAATGGGCAAACGATGTACCAAGTTTGGTCGAAATCCTAGATTTTTCCGGTCAGCGTGAACTTGGCCCGAAATGTGTTTTGCGTGTAACTTTTTTTCTGGAGGTGCGCAAATGAAAACTATTGGTGGGCAAACCTGGGCAAACGATGGGCAGACGATGGGCAAACGATGTACCAAGTTTGGTTGAAATCCCAGATTTTTTCGGCCAGCGTGTAGTTGGCCCGAAAATTTGTTTTGTGTATAACTCTTTTTCTGGGGGTGGGCAAACGAAACTTTTTGGTGGGCAAACCTGGGCAAACGATGGGCAAACGATATACCAAGTATGGTTGAAATCCCAGATTTTTTCTGGCCAGCGTGTAGTTGGCCCGAAAATTTGTTTTGCGTGTAACTTTTTTTCTGGGGGTGGGCAAACGAAATTTTTTGGTGGGCAAACAATGGGCAAACGATATACCAAGTTTGGTTGAAATCGCAGATTTTTCCGGCCAACTTCACGGAGGTGGTTAGGACGCGAAAGAGGAAGGAAAGATCGCACGCGGTCCATGTCCCGTTTGTTACGTTAGTGCTTCGGCATTTGCCTGGGAGAAATCGTGGAAAACTAGCGATCAAGGCGGCCGACTGGTAGAATTATCAGACGTAGGCTGAATGCTCTGTAGAATTGTCAATTTTGTGCTCTAGCTAGTATTGAAAATCAGATTCAAATCCTAGAACCTTCTTGAAGGCGCTGCAGATCGCGATTATCCTAACTCTGACTTATCTTATCTTAACACAGCGTTTTTAAGTTCTGTGAATTTGCTTCGTGTTCTTTTCTTTATTTTACCTAAGAAACTCTTTGGTTTATTTCGAAAATATTATTTGGAAAATATTTTTGATACGAAATGCGGTGCAAATTATGCGTAGCTCATTCTCAATCTATGTTTTGTTAACAGCGTAAGCAGAAGACCAAAGACCCATCATCAACGTGGACACACGTAGCAAAGCGTCAACAGATCCTTTAAAGAATTATGTTATAAGTGGACATCGGATGTTTAGGAAAATGCCTATTTTTTTCTAGAGAACTTATTTAAAGGCTGATAATATATGTCCACGAATCATGACAAATGATGACATACGGCGAAGTTTTATAATGCTTATTTTTGCTTATTTTAGCATAAATGCCTATTTTTTTGCATAAATACCTTTTTTGGACTTTTTTGCCTTTTATTTATTATATTTATATACATTGCTAAAATATCGGAAACTCGGCGATGGTCCAACGTGACCATTCATTACGAAACCTTCAATTCACGTCTTGAAATTTAAAATTACGAGAGAATTCCTGAAAGTATACCAACTGATTTTTCTCCATTTCCCTATTTCGTAAATACCAACCATGATCTGGGAACATGGACGATTGACGATACACCGAGGGAACCGAAATTTTAAGTGGAAATAAATATAAATTCCCAGGTTTCAGTGTTGCTAGTGTTGGACTGCTAAAATATATGCCAGTCACATCGTTCAGATATCCTTCTCCGCATTCAAACTGATTTTTTCTCCCAGTCGTCGCAAATTTGAAATTGTGATCCTAGAAATGTCACCGGTAATATGTAAATATTACCGGTATATGACATATGACAGTGCCTTTTTTCTTCTTATTCTTGACTTTTTCAGTGCTTTTTTAGGCGCCTAAAAGACGATTTTTTAGTGCCTAAACATCCGATGTCTAGTTATCAGGCACCATTTTGTTCGCGAGTTCACTTTCTTCACATTCTCACGGTGAGGTCTCACGGTCTCACATTGCGTCACGTGGGGGTCTATAAGGGTAGAGATGGCCTTAACCGCTTTTCTTCAATAACTGTTGACTCGTAATAACTGTTGTTAATAACAGTTGAAAAATAACAGGTCCGTGATCAGCAACCTAACATGGCCGACTGCTAAGAGTTAAGTCAGTTGTTGCGACTGCTAAGACTTTAACCACGCAAAACGAATAACGTTGGTAGCACCGTAAAGCTTGTGCAGCTTGCTTGCTCTACGGCGCTTGCTTGCACTACTTCCCCAACCTGTTTTGATAGAGAAACAGCTGATATGAACGAGACTGGATGAACGGCCATGGAACAATAGTAATTGCTATGATGAGTAGCAAATGTATATACAATATTTCTAAACCAACAATCATTCGGGTTCAGCTTGCAAATATTCTTGTGAATATGCAAGTTGTGCATAGTGAAGTGACGAGTGTAAAAAATAATGAGAAGGAGAAACTGTGATTTTGCTTATCTTCAGCTAAAGTGGGAATTATTGTTGAATATCAAATATTATATTGTGCGTTACGTAACCGTAACTCATTTTATTTTATTGGACATAGGAAAATATTAGTGGATCTCACCTAAGCAGCAATGGAAAAGCAAGACGTTAACAAATATATTGGACGAATTTATTTTAAAGGACAAACATCTCATTGTAGTGTATACAAAAAATGTAAAATGTTATGGTATGTAATAATGACGAGTTATTTATTAATAAATCTTTTTTATTTGAACACTTGCTAATCACGATTGATTAGCTGCAGTGAATCTGTTTTCGTACAAAATGGTTGCCGTGAAAGCTTATAGTAGTTTCGATTTGGCCCAATGGATAGCAATACGATGAATTTCAACACATAACAGTATAAACCAAATAACTGTTATTTCGCGTAACAGTTACGAAACGTTAACAAGTTAGAAATAAGTTTTTAGCTCTTAAGGGCACATGCCTATAAGGAACAAGATCCCCAATTGTATTACTAAAAAATTTGGTATAGGTTGTGCAAGCTGAAATACTGCAAAATTGATTCCACATTTACAGGTCTACCTAGATTACAAGTCGAATTTCGACTCCTTATGCCTTCAACCACTTATTACTAATGCAGCACAATCATGTGCAATCTAGGTTTGAGTCAAACACGAACTAGTTGACTTGAACAAGAAGTGGTGAAAAGCCTGGCTTGTACATACTGGTATGATAGCGGTGTCGCTCTACAATTATTGCCGTTTCTTAGCGCTCAGTCTATAGGAATTTCTGTCTTTCCGAGAGTCATATGGGATGTGTCTCACTATCGTGGGCTCTTTCTCTCCTAGTTTCCGAGCTCGTCTGGACCATTCTCTATACGCACGTTCCAGTGGGATCTGCTGCAATACACGTTCTGGCCATCTTTTATTATGCATGCATATGTGTTCATACCACATTATTTGCCTCCTCTCTATTTCATCGAATATTAATTTTTCTATTTTATTTTTGTTCCTTCATTCCGTTCGAACCTGGGTTGCACCGGTTGTATATCAGTCGCCATCGCATTGCATCACGCTGTGCGAACAATGAAGCGGGTAGCAGCGACGACTGATTTTCAAGCTATGCGAGGCTTGCCCGTGGGGGCGTGGGCGGGGGAGGTGGCCAGGGCGAAGCCGGGCAGCTGCGAGGGCCCTGGCGGCTCCTGCAGCCGACGCAACGCGACGACGCGACGTGGCGTTGCCTGGATACGCGTGGCGGCCCACGGGGCGGTGTGCGGGGGCGGGGTTGTGGGCGGGCCTTGCCCTGTTTACCCGCTGCGCGGTAAGCCAGGCTCCAGCAGGCCGCCGGACCTGAGGGAACGGACTGCAAGGGGCAAGCGGTGAGTCAGAACGACACCGAACGGCTAAGATGCGTCCTAGCACATGAAACAAACAAAAAGAAAAAACAACATGCAAGTACTGCGCGGAAAAAAATGTATAAAGTGTAAACAGTAGTAGAAACGAAATGGAATATAATATACTAGCGATCGCGTACGAGAAGTCTCGTTGATTGATTGATTTTTTAGTGTTTCCGGGCGCGTCAACTGCTTCGGTCATTAGTCCCGTTAGTGTAGTGCATGTTTTTTCTCGGGAGATGGCGGTGATTTTCCCCTCGCTGGATGGCGAGATCCGGCACCGACCTACCGTCGGCTAGTAGGATTTCCCCCTAACCAGGACTCTCCCACCAGTGGGGCACCGCCCCAGCCGGGACAAGCTCTAAACTCCCGACCGGTCTCCCGGAATATGTGGTAGTGAGGTGCTTGTTAGTGTAAGTGAGTGTGTAAGGGGATAGGATAGGACAAGAAAGGGGAAGGACAGATCGGGCAGATCGCGCGCGGTCCGTGGCCCGTTTGGTAGGGTACCGCTCCGGCATTCGCCTGATGTTGATCGGGGAAACCACGGAAAACTACCAATCAGAGCAGCCGGCCGCTAGAATTCTCCTCCAGACAGCGACTGAATTCGACCTAACTGAAAAGCTAGTGTCGAAAGTTCTGCCGCCGTCAGGACTCGAACCTAGGACATTCCGGTCAGAGGCGCTACAGTGGCATCAGTTGATTCCGGTCAGAAGTCTCGTATGTTAAACCCCATTCACTTCCCTTTTTAATCCAATAAAATTTAATTTCGCATACAGTTGCAAATTCTAGAGGTTCCGAACAGGTGGGGTAGAATCGAGAAGCTTGGAACCAGCAAAAATGTAATAGAATGTTCAAGAAGATCTCATCATGTAGAATACAGTGTGAGGAACGTTTCTTTGAGGCCTTGGGCCTCAATATTTTAGTTTTGAAGCTCTAAAACGCTTCTTTTAAAACTTATTTAACTATATAGATTAAAAAATCCGACCAAGTGTTGCGGGTTGAATTTGACATGAATATTTAGATGCTTCTTTTAAAAATAAATCATTCAAATTTTCAAAGTGCAATTCGTCACGTCTCCTTGAAATTATTTTTCTTTAGAGACCTCTTTTATAAAGATTGGTTTGAGAACCGCAAAAGGTATGTACTGAAATAAAATAGGAAGCGATGAACATTACTTGGTAGTAAAACTACGCCGTCCTCGGTAGCAGAAGTCGCTAAGGCACCTGGACCGAATATTGTTCTTCCAGTATTCATGGTCGCAATTCCCCGAATACTAGCAACTTTTTATTTTCGGGATGTTAGCGACGCTCTCGTGATTTAGTCCGGCCGTGCGACGCCGCCTGGGCGAAGAGAGAGTCCCAGCGGAGCGCGTCCGCGGCGACGAGCGCCGGGCACACGGGCGAAGCGTCTGGGGGCCGCCGCGCTGCAGCCAGCGGCTGGGGCGGTGGGGCCAGCCTCGCAGCCGCGCGCCCTCGGGTGCGCCAGGGCTCAGGGACAGCTGCCGCAGGCTAGCAGCGTGGCGTGGGGGCGTGGCGGGGCGGCGGGCGCGGGGCGGTGGGCGCTTGCGGGCTGCGCTTTGCATAAAAACGGCGAGCGGGGGCGCTTAGAGGGCGCCGCTCCCGCGTTCCCCTCCCCCCCACCCCGACCTCACAGTCCTCGCCGCCTTCACCTCCCCACGAAAGCTCCCCGTTTCTCGGCTCTGCTGGCCTAACATTCTCTCACTCTTGCGCATCGTGACCCTCCGTTGTTCCTAGCACTTTTTCACCTCATCCTCTTCCTTTTTCCTCTTTCTTTCGTTTTATTCTTTTCTTTCTTTCTTTTCCTTCATTTCCTCTTTTCTTTCTTTCTTTCGTCCCTTTTTCATTCTTCCCTTTTCTCTTCTTCCTTTTCTTCGTCTTCCTTTCCTTCTTCTCATCTCTCTGAATTTCTTCATCCTCTTCTCATCATCTTTCCAACTATTTATTCTCTAACTTCTAAATGTCCTCCCTCTCTTTCACTCTTCCGTTTGATTATATCTCTCTTATCCCTTCTTCCGTTTTGTAATCATTCCCTTTTCCTATTCACCTGCTTTATCCCTAATATATCTCTGGTGTTGCCTTATGCTCTTAGCCATCGCATTCCCTCCGGACCATCAATGGAGCCCACCACCGAATGATAGGTATCTCAACACTGCTTGCCCAACTTTCTCCGTTATCTCCGTTGGCCTCTTTGCCTTCTATCAGCGACTGCATCCCCCGTCGCTCCTGATTCCTCTGCCACACCTCCAAAGCCCCATACCTCCCCATTCACATGTGGCCGTTGCCCCCATACAGCCAGCGCCTCTGTCGCACTTTCCCGCGTCGCCTGCGTCGCCTTTCTGCCCACCGCTGCTCCCTCCCTCGCCGCCGCCCCGCCCCGCCTCACCCCGTCTCGCCCTGCCCTGCCCAGCCCAGCCCCACCCCGTCCCGTCCCGCCCCGCCCCGCCGCGCAATGTCGGTCGTGCGTCTGTGCGTGCGACTCTATGCGTGCGCGGCGGGCGAGAGCTCCCGCCCGAGGGGACCGCCCGGCGCCTTTTAGCCCCCCCCCCCTCTTGCCCCGACCCCCGACGCCTTCGACGCCCCGCCCACCCTGCTCCGCTTCCGCCGCGTTCCCGCCCGCGCGACGGAATTATAAAAGTTTTTCCCCCTCGCCGCGTTAGTCATCGAAAGAGGAGGAGGAGGGGCGGGAGGAAGATTCGGGGGAAGAGGGGCGGCGTCGCGGCGACGCTATGCAACGTGACGACGCGCGTCGTCTTGGAAGAGACACCCGGACGTCGCGCGCGTCGCTTCGGGAGGGAAATGGCTGGGTTTAGCGCGTGCGGGGGCGAGCGAGGATCGGCGATGATGTCGCAAAACACCCACCGCTGCTCATGTGTTTCAGGTAGAACCCACCCTGGAGGCCTAAAACACTCTAGAACTGGGGTGTCCGAATTGCTAGGTCTCAAGGGCCACAACTAAAATCTTTAATATGGTCGCGGGCCAAATTTCATTACTCTGACGATCCATACATGACTTTTTATTTATTTTATTTATTTATTTTACGTCAAAAATAGTTAAAAACTGTGTGTGACGTGCTATGGGTAGAAGTGAATTCTGTGCACGTTTTCAAAATTCTGTGATCCCATTCCTAAGCCATGTACTAATTGAATTTTGAATACAGAAAAAAATGAGCGTTTTTTTGCAAGGATTGTTAACAAAAGAATTCTCTCCGATGTAATAAAATCTATTTTCAAGAGTAAATCAGCAATAAATTTGGACTCTTATTCCTCATCATGGCCTTCGTCAAGGAATATGCCGCGACAACATGGAGAACGCTAATTTGAATATGTGCCACTGAATTCTAGAACACGTGCACAGATAATGAAGTTACACTTCCCCGTATTGTTGATCTCGGCACTACGCCCGGCTGCTCCGAAAGGGGTGTGTATGTGTGAAAGGAACTTGATATTAAGCCTTGCTATACATAAAGTAGTGATTGGGATGAGTTTGAATCGCCAGCGTCAGGCGCACATTGTTCTCGCCGACATGGATGAAAGGGACGTTCACTTTCGAATATTCACTTTCCACGGGTCACAATAAATGGCATCGAGGGCTGCACGCTACCCACAGGCCGCCAGTTAAACAATCGTGCTCTACAGTACTGGTAGCGCAAAAGCGACTCTGACAGTTCAGTGCGCTGTTGCCACACATTACTACGCACATGGCACCTCCTACATCACAAATAAATATAATCTCTAAACCTTAACACTTACTGACAGGCTATAACACGTCTTGATATCATTTCATAACTTTCGTCAAAGCCGAATCTTATCACCTCTGCGACTTCGTATGTGTCAGATGTGCGGTAACGCTGAACCCTGGCTGTAAGAAAGTAAACAAATCCTTGCAAGCTGATTGCTTCAGAGCAGATCACATGACGTACCACTGCACGTGGCGAGAGAACTGTCAGAGTTGATAAACGCTGCCGGTACTGTAGAAGTTTAGCCAAGGAGGTGCAAGTACGTTTACAGAAGAAACTTGTGGTGTTCCAAAGGCAAATATTTGCTTGCACTGTTTGTAACATTCAAATACTATATGAAACTGGAAAAAGTGTTTCCAACCAGCGAAAATGTTTTCTCCACGCAAAGATTCGAACTCGGGATCTTAGAGTTAACACGCCAGTCACTTTAAACCTGCACCACCAGCCTCACTCGAACTCTATCTTCCCGATGCTTCAAAAACGCTGAAGACTTGTATTTTCAAAAATACAGGGATTTTCATTTACGTTGTTCCAAGATCTAGTTTTAAGAACAGATTTCATTAAAGAAAAAATCTCCATCGATATTGTTGTTTTGCACTGTTAATTTTTTGTTTACAAATTTTGGAAATGCAGAGAGTTCGCAAAAACTGGAAAAAAGCTATTTTCACTTTATCTGAGGAAAAAATTAAAGAAAACATTTGAAGCCTCTTTTTGAGATAAAATTATAAATTGCCCAATTCCAGCAGAAATTACACGAAAACTACTCGTTTTTGTTCAAGAGAGAGCACATGACCGCTTTTAAAAATCTAGTTTCTTTCAACTAAGGAGTGATCTCCATCATTATTATTGTACTTTGCCATTGTTAATTTTTTGCAATTTTCGAAAATGCGGAAATTGTTAAATGGAACTGGTTCGTATTTTAAACGTCTTAGAGGGAAATCATCCGAGAAAAAAGAAAGTTGTTGAAGCCGTTTTTGAGAAAATAGTTGTTTAAAAATTGACTATTTTTCACAGAACATAACGCGAAAATTACTAATATTGTCAAAAAGTTGTACACGACTAAATTTCAGAATCCGTCTTTGAACATTAGATTTTATTAAGGAAACAATCTATTTCTTGAATATTGTTTATACTTAGGCACCGAAAATAACTCAAATTTAGCACCTAACCTCAAGTGGAAAAAAATAACCACTCTTTGGTGTAAATGAGCTAAGAACGTGCATTTTCAACGTGACGCTTCCAAGATAGTATTAATTTTCTCCCAGAACCTGCGTCCAAAGAAAGGCATAGCCGAATTCCAAACCACCAAAGTTTCGGAACTATTTCACAGTGTGCCAGCAGAGCGTAGTGCTGCCCGGTTGACGCGGGCAGTCGACACGATTCGACATAAAACGTTGCCACTTGTTGATTTTCGGGGAAATCTAGCTACTTCGACTTCAGACGTTATTAGCACGCATTGTTACGAACGAACAGCCTCTGGCGCTTCCAGGCGGACCAGCTGCGTCTGGCGAAAGTCTCCGTTGCAACGGAAGACTTTCTCGCATACCGCCAAGCTGTTAAATGATTTATTTACGAACGGTGCCTTTTTTCGGTGGTTCGTGGCGATTTATTCTCCATGATCCAGTAGTTGGGCTTGATAGAGCGATATACAGGTAAGTGTGGTATACCCTGCATGCACGAGTAAGGTTTAAAGAAAAGTAATTGATTAATCCAAGGGCAGGTAATACAGATATTTTCTTGAATACTTAATGTTGGAAATCAGATTCTAATGTCGATGTGTGCTGACATTCTTAATTTTTGTCATTTCAGTATTATCTTTCGCAAGAACCAGGGAAGATGGTTTTTCAAAAGTCGTTCACCAAAGATTCTAGCTCTCCCATTCTGCTAATGTAAAGCTTTTCTAATGCGTCAACAAATATGGTAATAGGAATGGGCCGAAAAAATAGAAACTCTTGTATTCTTCGAAAATTCTGACATTTCAACAACAATAGAACCTGCTTCATTTTTAAAAGTTCTTTATGCTACCCGAGGAAAACCAATCAAAAAATTTAGAGCCATTTTTTATAAAATTTAGAAATGTTGAGGCTTCAAATAAATCACCCCCAAAAATGAAAATACGCGTTGTAAACTAGCAGGGCCTCGAGTTCCTTACAAGAATATTGAAGAAAATCGCCTGTAAGGCTGTAGCGTTGTGCGTAGACGGCGCAACAACCGTTTTTGCAAACAATTTTTCGGTTCACATCTACTTTTTCGTTACCTAGGGCCCGACAACAAGTTTTTCTGTTGAAAAATCGCAGATTTACGCCAAAATATTACAATGGGTAAGTCCAGAAAGTAAATGCCTGTTATTATACCACCAACTGCTCAAAACATTTTGCCATTTTATTTGAGAACTGGACAGTTTTAAAAAATATTTCCATAATTATGCCATATTTGGTTGAGTTTCTCATGTATCGATGGCTGAGAACCAGATTGTTCCAAGTCTATTTCATTAAACTTTAAGGAAAGCCATTTAAAGTTTAAGTATGTAATGTGCAAGTAAGTTATGGGTTAGTACGGAATAAGTTTGTTGCAAGCTTCGGCGTGAAATATTTACAATTGGATTTGATGCACATACGTGGCCAGGGACATAGATCACCATGAAAAGAAATCTCATTTTGTTAAAAAATTGGACTTGTCTAGTTTTCAGCAATGACTCCCCTTGTTGTAGTTTAATTTCAGTGTTTGCTTCACTATTGACTACATTCTTTAGAGCGTACTTATCTCGACTGTTTGGAAACTATGGCAACGTATTCACGATAATTTCATCTAGGATTTTTTTTTAAAGATTTGGCTTAATGCAAGGTTATCCCATCGTGTCTACAATTTAGATGAAAGGTGTGTTTCAAAAAATGTTTGTGTAGGTGCTGATTCATGCAACTTCCCCCAGTATTTGAAATGTAAGAAATGGAATGACACTACAACACCCACGATGCAAAATGAACTAAACTATGTATTCTGCAGGTGTTTGCTTTTGAGTTTTGACCACGCAATTCCATATGCACTTTTGATTTTTTCAATTTTGTTCATAAGATTTTGTGTTCATGAACTCACGTTTGAAATGTGAACTGCACTGCACTGTGTAATGCCTCCAGCCCAGTTTACGTCTCAGTTGCAGTTGGAAGTTAACAACAATGAGAGTTGTCTCCGCCCCCTCTCTCACTCACTTTCTCTTTTTTCCCTCTTTCTCTCTCTCTCTCACACAGACTCACACACACACTCACTCACACACACACTCACACACACACACACACACATACATACATACATACATACATACATACACCAAAGATCGTTAGTTTGGGTGTTCTTCTGCATCTTGAAAGCATAAATCGAAAAAAAAGTTCGCAAGTGATCAATAAGCATTCTTTATAGATATATTATTTCTGAATTAAGAAACCGGAAACTGGTTAATCAGTTTTACGTTTGAATTGTCGCTCAATTCTTTTTCTTCCTCTTCCTTCTGGTATTCGCAAAGCGCGCAGATGAGCACAATTTGCTGCCTCGCTGAGTCTCGTTGCACCTGCCTGATGCACTCTCTGTAGCTATGGCCGGTGCGCTCTGCCATAGGTAATGCGATCCAATCAATGCATCACCCTGCGTGGCCGCGGGCGAGTCAATCACACTACCTGCACCCCTCTTGCAGGATCCTCCCGGCTCCCCGATGTTCGAGGCTCGTGGTTTCCACAGCAACCGTACACTGGACTCGGGCTAATTTCAAATCAGGTAATCCGCATTACACATCGAAGCTTTTCAAATTCGTATTGAAACCAATGTTTTAAAAAATGTGTTTAATTTGCATCTGTCAATTTGAATGTATTTCTTATTTATTTATTTATTTCCAATTCAAAGGTCGAGGACATCAAGAGATTATCTCTGCATGTACCCAACGGATCAAGGGAAACTGAACGAAAAAATCGATTGTGGTGAACCCTCTGAGATGGCTCAGTGACAACTGTTAACACCGCAATATCTCTGACCTAGGATCCCGACGGTGGCGAATTTTCAACACTATTTACATAGCTACGTTGAATTCAATCTCAGCCTGAAGGAGAATGCGAGCGGCCGGTAGCTCTGATCGATTGTTTCTCTTGTTTATCCAGTCAATAACAGGCAAATTCTGAGGCTGTGTCCTAATCTCAAGTTTTAACGGAGAGGAACTCTGTCAACTCTCAGATACAATAATCACTACACTTACGAAACTAATAATTAAAATAGTAGTAGTAATAGTAGACTCTGTAGAAAACACTAAATACTCGATTGAGGCGAGGTCTCTTGCCTAAAAAAAAACTTTACAATTGTTATTACAGGCAGATAAGTCTTTTAAAATAATAATATAACCTAAACATATAATATAAACTAAACCAGTTTCCCTGATCCATTGAGCAAATGCTGAGATGGCCCCTTGTTTTGCTTCTGGACATAAATGTAACTTCATTTTCTGTGCACGTCTTCTAGAATTCAGTGGGAAATACAATTATTCAAATTATCGTTTTCACGTTGTCGCGGCAGGAAGTAATAAGAGCCAAAATTTATTGCTTATTTTTCCTTGAAAATAGATTTTATTACATGGGAGGTTTTTTTGTTTGTTTTTTTCTCCCTTTCAAAATTCAAAATTGATTGCTTATTTATCCCTGAAAATAGATTTTATTACATGGGAGTTTTTTTGTTTTTTTTTTCTCCCTTTCAAAATTCAAAACTTAAGTAGTATATGATTTAGTGTAGGGATCACAGAATTTTGAAAATGTGCACACAATTCACTTTTCCCCATAGCCCGTCATACGCAGTTTTTTAACTGTTTTTTGACGTAAAATAAATAAAATAAATAAATAAATAAAATAAACAATCTGTAGAAATCAATGTCATTATTATAACATAAATATATCAAATTTTTCTTCACACCGACTATTGAATTTTATGCGAGTAGGCTTATGTAGAAAGAAATAGGGGTTTAAGAGGGAAACTCACAGACATTAGACAGTGATCAAAGAAATTCTTTGTGATGGAAATGATGGTGTTCATTGACAATTTGAATTTAATGTTAGGGAGTGGAATGCTCAAGTGTACCACAGATTAAAGTAAGGAGACTATTAAAATGCTTCGGATATGTGTAAGATTCCTAACCGTCCAATAACGATAATACAATATTGAAGTTGAACTAATTTTTGCATCTTGGATAACAAAAGTGAAGTCATAAAGATAAGAATCATGGTTTCCTAATTACATATGTTTACAATTATTTATATACTTCTTTATTTTGGGTTTAAAATTATTTAAATACGTTATTAGAAAACCAAAGAATTATTTGGAGTTCGATTTAAAATAGGTATCGTTTGTAAAAATATTTGTTCAGATGACATTTTAAAAGAAACCAGGGTAAAGTCTGAAGTCGTAACTAAAAGAGTCGGTTAAAAAAAAACAGAAAAGAATGACGAGTAAAATTCTTATTCTGTGTGCCCAGACACGGAGTAAAGTGAAGAAAGATCTCTCCATTCTTTTTTCTACCATTCCGTTTCTGTATGTACGCCAAGAAAGTCGCTTCTTACTGGCAAGATGATGGCGTATTATGCAACACAAAATAAATTAAAATTCAGAAAATAACTTTTGGTTCCAGTGGTCCCAACTATTACCGCAGAAAAGAATTAGAATATGTATGCAGGGATTAAAATACATATTCTTAATGAAAATATTCTAATTATAACTACGCTGTAACCCGTAGATACCCAACGAGGACAATACCGGAGGCGCTGGAGCTTTTTATTCATTCATTCATTCATTTATTTATTTATTTTACGTCAAAAAACAGTTAAAACTATGTATGACGTTCTATGGGGAGAAGTGAATTCTGGGCATGTTTTCAAATTCTGTGATCTCCACACTAAGTCATCTACTACTTGAATTTTGAATTAATAATAATAATTTAATAATAATAATAATAATAATAATAATAATAATAATAATAATAATAATAATAATAATAATAAAAAGCTCCCATGTAAAAAATATATTTTTAAGGACAAACATGCAATACATTTCATTTCACAAAACATGTTTCCCTTAACTCCAGGCGTCAATGACAAATAAAAACTGGACCCAGGTCTGTGAACACCGCTAGCTAGCGGAAGTCGGATTAATCCGACCCTAAAATGCCTAATAATTCATACACATGGATTTTAAATACGTATATGTCATGCATTTGCCTTGGAAATATTAGTGAAAATCCATTGAAATAATATCCTGTCAAATCGTTGATAAATATTGTGTAAGTAGTGAAATCTTTTAATTTGCTTGGGAATTTCTCCATTAGGAGATGTATCATTAATTTTTTTGAATTGAAATTACTGCAATAAAACAAAAATGTAAAACTATTCATAACCGATATAACAACAATAATCTAGAACAAAAGCAAAAAGTAACCAAGTAAATAAAAAAGGAAATATTTGAATAGCTGGAAAAAAATTTCTTAACATATAGTTTTAATCAATTCTTATTTGATTCATGCATCATACAATCATACTCAATCAAACTTTGCTCAATTTCAACAGTTGCAAAAACGATCGGACAAAAGAAATATTGAAATAATGTTTTTATTTAGTGTCAGGCATCAATAACGGAGTCTTTACTGCCTACTTTTCCTTTTTGACGAAAATAAAACGCAACAATTCAGAAAATAAAAACAACGACCGTAACGGTTCTCATTGGTAACATTTACAAGATAATTGCTAATGCCCTTGGTGTGAAGAGTTTCGAACTTCCTCATTCCTTTAATTATCGTGAAGTCTAGAATATTTATAAATGTATCAAAAAATGCCCTGTTGGATTGATTCGCCACTAACATCAATTATGATGTTGCTGATGGTACTGAAGTTTGGAAGCTAATGACTGGTAATTGTTATTTTCATGTCAGAAAATTTGTTGAAGTTAGTCAATAACCGCCTTAGTAATAAACACGGAGTAAAATTTACTACTGGCGTAAGTCAAGAGTTGGCAAAATCTTACCTAATAAACGTGGAGTAACTGTAGCATAGAGTAAACTGTGAGTAAGAGCGGCGCAGTTACCATGGCAACCGCTGCTCCCAGTCGACCCCCAGTTTAAGCTCGAAGGAAGTCTGGAATAAGCGTGAAGTAGTGCGATTTCGCAGCGTGAGGGTAGTAATGAGAGGATTTTGTGTTTTTGGAAATGTATTTTTTCTTCAATAACGAGAACGATTTTAAGCACGTGTTAATAACTTGACTGATATTGGTCTAGGAATTGTTGTTGACCCTAATACGCGAAGAAATTAATATTTTGAATGCCAAGGGCAATAATACGAAAATTAATAAAGCCAAGGCGGAGACGTGGAAAAAAATTGCGGAGAAGTATGTACTAAAAAACATACAGCAGTGCGTATCCATTTGTTTAAATGTATTCAGTTCTCTTTCATAAATTTTTATGCATTACATTTGATCAGGATTAATAATTTAAATTCCCGTAGAAGAGATCTTATACAGATAAAAATTCAATCGAAGGGGATGAAAGTGAAATCTATGAAGGAAGTGTGTAATTACAAGAGCGACGAAAAAAACCGGCGGTGGTCCAATGCCGACGATGCCGTCCCAAGAAGCAATAGATATTTTGGAGCTGATTCCACTGGAATTTGAAAGTGGAACGAATGATTTTGACTGTGATGTAAATAGTACTTTACATTATTTTTTTCTTATAATTACAGAGTATACCATATATAACTTTTTCATACTGATGTTCTGGCGGATTCAGACCAAAATGAAGATATTGAAGAAGTTGTAGGTGGCGTTCTAAATCGAGTGAGTTTGCAATTATTTGAGGTTAATGTTAGTTTTATAACTAGACAAATGCTTTACTGTTGTGTAGTAAATTACTCATTTGTCTGAGGCTGGTGTTTACAAAGTTTCTCTTAGTTTAATTACCTTGCTCTCAAATATGAATGGAAATCAAAACATTAGTTACTTAATGACTAGTTATGTACGTCAACAAATTTTTGGATAAGAAATGTTAATGTTGGTGACAATGCTCTATTGATGGAGATATTGATGATGTTCACGGTTCAATCGATTAGTTTATTTCAGTTTAAGTCAAGTAAAAAGTACAATGCCTCTGTAATAAATCCGTTCTACAGAAATTGGCAAGTGTTTTGTATATCACATTAAAGAATTAAATTATGTTCACGAAAGTTCTTGCTGTGCTATGAGCATGTATTTTATTAAGTGGAAATTGCTTGACGATACATGAATAAATTAATTCAATGTAGAATTAAATGATGTATCAAACATATCAGATGTAATTACCAATTCAAAGAACATATCTATTTGAATGCCAGGTGTCATGAAAAAGCAATGAAAACATAAAAATTAATTATTTAGTGTGAAATGTGAGATGTATTGTGGTTTTCTTGGCATTAAGTGAATGGGGATTATACATCTACCAGATCTTTGTTAGTGAGGCAGGTATTGAAAATTGATTCTCTGGTTTTAAGGAGTTATGTTTAAAATTATACCATGTTCTCCCTTGTGTTTCTATTAACATTCAATATTGGCTTATGGATTGTAAATATATAACTCATATTACATGTGTGTTTTGAGAGAACTGTATACTTTCTCAGTGAATACATTACATCATCATAATAATGGCAACTCTGAGATGAGACTGTAATAAGTGTTATTGCAAAGATTTATACATCACATTTTTTCTAAATATTTTTCAGAGTCTTATAGATATTCATGAAGTCACGCCACGTTGCAGTTGGTGGATAGAGGAGGGTACTGCCACAAAGGTGTGAAAAGGAATCATTTTTTCTAATCCTATTATAATCATCTATGACTTATTACATTCATTACAATTTGATAGAAGCAATTCTGAGAATGAAATGAATGTTTGATATATGACATAATTTCTAAATAGTTTTTCAGAACCTCGAAGCAGAGGCACGGCCAAGAATAGGTGACACAGCCTCCAGTAGGGAGCAGTCAAAAGTTATATTTTTCACTTTCACTAAATCAAAACTTGTTGTGGATGAATGCTGCACGCACGTCCACGTGGATTTACAGCAAAAATCAGTGGCTCTAGCTCTTCAATATTCTTCTAGAGGAAATTCTCTTTCCTTTAAAGAAATAGCTATATTAAGAAGCACTGCCAGTGCCACAATACTCACTTTTGTCTGCTCCAGTGAGATTCTGAATCCCGTGGACAAAAGTACATCTATTATTTTAATAAATATTTTACAATTAAATAGAAGTAACCCTTGAGGTGAGAATGCAATAAATGGTATGGTCATAGATCAAATACCTGAAGCGGCTTTTCCAAAGTCCAAAACACCTTTCTATAGTATTGGGTGTGCTTTTGTGGCTGGCGGTTTATGCCTGCTCATTTGCACGCCTTGGATTGCGCACAGGTGTAAATAAATACGGAATGCAGGGATAACCAGAGTCCCCCAAGCAACCTCCCTCTGAAATCTCCTGCCTCATATCTCCGCTTGAGTCTGAATTCATTGAAATTCTGGCATCGTGGACACTTCCATGCTATCGGGCCACAATGTCCAAGAATTTCAAATTAGCATTGCAAACGCTCTGAAAATATATTTCAGAATGTAGAGTTGTATGTTTTACAATTACTTTATACTGATGATTTTTTAAAATAAAAAATTGCTATACGCAATATTTGTACAAAGTATATGAACATTCAAAGATGGAAAGCCTTTCCTGTTGAAGAAATTCTGCTCTGCATCTGTTCTCATATTGGGAACACGGATGTGGGTAATGAATGAGCGGCTTGTTGTTTCCTCTTCGACTGTTCGGGGCATGTAAATATAGTTTGCTCTAGCTCTGGCAATGCTAGATCCACCCTCCTGCAAATGTTGGGGCCTCACCTTTTGGCTAATGTCATGCAAGTCCGCACAGTCGACTTGCATCTAATAGATTACACATTAAAATATAGGTTATGTAACCATGTATAGCAGTATACAGCAGTAGCAATCCACCAATACGTTACCATATTTAGCCCCCAGCATCTGAGTGCTGTAAGTATTTGAACATCTGGGAAAGGTTTACCACCTCGGGCACTTTCAGAAGACAAACTCTCCCCGAATATATCAATGACCTCCGTCGCTCCTTCCTTGGAAAATCGGTACTTCCTCCGGAATTCCTTAGCCGTATATTCCTCAAAAGGATTCCGTCTGAGGCGATGGAATTTCCCCTTCCTCGGACGGCCTTCATCAAACATGTTGTCAATAATGTCAACTTCCTCCACAGCTTCAATGGCTTCAATTTCGTCAAAGATATCCATGCTGACTACTAACTTTTTGACGCTCACTCACAGCTGATTCACAACAAAAACTGCCAAGAACAGACGCCGAACGACCCAGTAGAATCGATAATTGAACCTAACTATCGATTGAACATTCGATCTGAGAAGTCGACACGGGGTTTTTAGGCGTTGGCCAAACGTTGTGTGAGCAGAAACGCCGGCCCAGTTACTCTTCGCTTACTCCGCGATTATAAGCAGAAAATTACTCTCAGCTTACACTGAAAGTAGTTACTTCCGAAGTAAATGTGTTACTTCTGGTTTAAACCTGAACTTTATTAGTGAGGCGGTAAGTGATCTTTTAATTATAGTATGGTTTATAATAGTGGAGAGCATTTCCGCCACTGCATTCCTCCATTATCACATGCTGTTATGCTATTATCGCAGATCGACGATTTTCATAACACTTTCTACAATACAAGGGTATTAAATAAGTTATTCTTGAAATGAATCCTTAAATCTGCAACCATCGTAATAATGGAAGATTAGTGTTAAAAAAGCCCATTTTCTAAAAAGAGGAAGAATTACACAGAGAATCGGTAAAAACTGATCGATGATACAGAAATGTGAAACATAGGAGAAAAATAGTAGATTAAGGACTGCAAAAACTATATATTTTTCTCCATAGCAGATGTATGGTATTTTATTTTTAAATTTGATTATGGTGACACGTTAAAGAATAACTCAACAGCCCAAACAAAAAAAAAAAAAAAAAAAAACAAGCCTCAATTTATACACTTATATTCTCACTGAAGTCAAAATATCTGATTAAAATGAGAGTGAGCACTGACGGAAAGGCAGGACGGCAGTGAAGGGGCAGGGACAAAAAAACATTGGGAAAACGGAAGATGAATAGGAATAGCGAGAAAATAGAGAAAGAGTAAAGAGAATCAAGAAGTACGGTAGGAACAATAAATCTAAGAGTTGTGTGGAAGCACGTCATGCACATTTATTGATTGTACTAGATATATAAAGGGTTAAAATAAGCAGACTGATGCAATACGAAGGAAGCAGAAATGAGAGCAACGAAAAACTGGGAGACTAACGTCGATGAAGCAGAAAAGAAAGAAGTTATGAAAAGTTATTTCGTGAAGTGTCCAGGCGAAATCAATATAGACGAAAAAGAGCCAGTACAAGGAAGCAAGAGGAATATCGAAAAACATGAAAAGGAACCCATGGCGTCCAGGGTTGCAATAATTCTCGTAATAATAGTCCGTGCCGCTGCACGGCCTTCCCTTCACGATATCTGCCTGGCCACCTCGATCAGCGCCGCCAACTCCCCCGCTCCCTCATCCCATGTCATCTCCGATTGCTAACATTCCGCGGCCTACGCCGCCCCAGGCTCATACGCCGTCCCTCCCCCAATGTGGTCGTTCGAGCTCTGCCACTACTGCCCCCGCCCCCGCCCTCGCCTTCACTGCTGCCTCCTGCCAAACCTACAACCGCCACCGCCACCACCGCCACAGCCCTCGCCACCACATCCATCACCACCACCGCAACAGCCGTCGCCACCATCTCCGTCACCGTCACCGTCACCGCCACCGCCACCGCCACCGCGCCGCCAACGCTGCCACTGCCGACACCGCCATCACCGCTGACCGTCGCCATCGCTAATGTCATCGCCGTTGTCACCGCAGCCATCCCCACCATCGCCCCTAGCCGCCGCCACCACTACCACCACCACCACCAACTATCTTCACTGCCAAAAACTGCCAGCGCCTCAGCCCCCCACCGCCGCCCCCGCCCCTAGCGCCGCTCAGCCATCACCGCCGTCACCACTGTGGCCATCGCTGCCGTCGGCGCCATCGCCACCACTCGCGCCATGTATAAATACACGCCTCCGCCGCCACCGCCCCAAGCGCCGCGTCCACCGCCTCCACCGCCACCACCGCCACCGACCCCGCTGCTACCACCACTGCCACCGCTACCAGCGCACAACCGCCCCGCCCCTACGGCTACCGCTCTCTCCCCAGGCCGCAATTCCCGCGGGCCGCCACGCCGCCGGCGCGGCGATCAGGCGAGGGAGGCCCCGTTGTTTACCTGGACGTGTCGTTGTGAGAGGGCGGAAGATTGAATCCCGCGAGGCTCGGGCGCGTTCGCTCGCGCTCTCGTTTTCGCCTTCGTTTTCATTGGCGCCTCCCGCCGTCCCACCCACCCGCTCGCTCGTTTGTGTGCCGACGGGTGTTTGCCGAAGGACGGACGGTGCGGGGCTGACTTGGAAATGTCACCTGCTGTCCCGTCTGTTTGATCACCAGGGAGAAGTCGTTAACGTATGAATCGGGAATCGCCTAGGAGCCTGGGGTATCATCTTCTCCGTCGCTCCGGACGCCGCTGGGGGCCGTTAAACGTTTCCGCACGGCTTGCTATAAAGGGACGTTTTCGGTGTTAATTGGTCAGTGCGAGCTCATATTTTGTAGCCCGTAATATTACAAAAGTTCTGCAAACTCCCCCACAGCACTGTTAAGGCCAAAGACGATCCGTGTATTAGAGTGATTTACGAGAAAAAGAAAGGAAAATAATTTCATATTTGAAATATTTCGTTCGCATATCGTTGTGAGGATGAATTTTGAGACAAATATGATTAATTATTGAAAGAAACTTTACATTTAGTAGACTTTCTGCGATGTTAAATTTGGTTTCATTTTCAAACCGCTTGTTATTTTGGTGTCCAATTCGAAAACTACTAAACTAGGACATTTTAGTAGAGTTTGTGACAATTTTATTCTGAAAACAGTAATTTAAAGTTTGAATGTTTTTAAAAATATCAATCTGTATGAACGTGAAGGAAACCTTGCCCTAGGCATGTTCGTGCACGTCATCACGTAAGAACACCTCATTAAATGCGCTGAGAATTTTTGCGTTTTCACAAACTCGTGACACTTTCTGGCGTCAGCATTCAAGCTGAACGAAGAAGTAGTTATTTCACCACTTTGCGCCCACTTGTATTCACTATGACATTTATTAAGAAAGGACGCCATAAAATTGCTCTGATACCTCGAGAATTTTATGAAGCGTTCTTTCCTCGCAAGAAGAAAATTTCGTAGTTGCTTCTCGCCCCCGCTCCCCGCCCCTCGAACCCATGGAGGATGGGTCCATTGTCCCCTCCGCGCTCGTAGTTTCGGAGGGGGTGCGGTGGTGCTTTACGACTTTCAAATGGCGTTCTGCTTCTCGTTGATGCAGATGGTCTGAATAGTTTCTTAACACGGCGTAAACCCGCCGCGAGCGTTAATTACAAGCTTTGTTAAACTTTATGCCTCCTCTTGATCTTTTAGTGAATAATATTCGAAATATTAGGTTCTGATTTTGCTTTTCCTTTACGTGGAGAGCAAAAAAACCGATGACGAGATTTTGACGGAAATACCGATTTGGGGGACCCTGATAACTTATCTTTTTCACGAAACATTTCTTCAGTATTAGACACTCAAAACGGCTCCGTGCATTCGTCCAGCGGGTTGTCGCGGTGTTCGACCGTCTGGCCAAATACAATGTCCAACGGTTGAACCTTAAACGTGCTAATGATTTTCTCCGTATTTGCTAATTGTCGAATCGAATTTAAGCTCTCTCTGAGTTTGAGATGGATCTTTAGGTAATTTTGGGGGGTACTTTATATGAAGTCAGAGGACATTTTCATTTCCTAAAGAAGACTCAATTGTTTCTTTCCTTTCTGGTGTATCTTTTCTCTCTTTTCTTTTTTCTTCCTTTTCTTCTTTTTTCTTTCCTTTTTTCTTTTTTCCTTTCCTTTTTTCTTTCTTTTCATTATTTTCTTATTTTCTTCTTTCTTTTTTGCTTGATTCGAGGGCAATGCAATTACAATTGTTAAAAATTCTGTCTTCATTGAAACCTCATAAAATTCGAATGTGGCGAAAGTTACTGGAAAATCGGATTAGCATTATTTTATGAGTATACTTTACTCTATTGGGTAAAAAAATAAGAGAAAAATGAAGCAAATTTTGAGGAAATGTGAAGTACCCTACAAAATAAAATGATCGTTTGAAGTTCTTAGAGTATGGCTGAAGTGCAGTAAGCTCTTTGGAGGAGTGTCCATTTTGGAGAAAATCTAGACAACAGTTTGGACGCTATACTACATACGAGAAAGTTAAATGTCGAAGATATTTTAAATTTAGTCATGTTGATGTTGTTTAAAGCCTAAACACTTACATGTGTAATTTGGTCATCCCCTCACTTGGATTGGTTGGCAGATTAGGACAGCATTTCACAGATGGGCGCCCAAATTTTGTTACCAACTTCTTTTCGACACCCATATTTGCCACCATGGACCCAGAGAGCAACGTTTTCTGTCAGTTTCCTATTATTTGTGTCGTTCTATTGTTAAACAATACTGTCAGAATTTGTCTCTTCTTTCAACACCTAACCTGCTCACGTGACACAAGACTCCCTGAGTCTATGAACTGATTTTTCATATTTTTTAACAAGTGTCGATGCTTTTAAATTGTTAGTTAGTTTCTTGCCCTTCTTATAAACTGAATACAAAATATAAGCTCATTATATATCATAAATCTGTAATTAAATACTGAATGTGTAAACTGAATCAGTAAATATCTAGTTTATGTAAACATTGCCTTCGCTGATATCTCACAGCAATTCTTCAAGTGTGATTGGCAATGTAGTTTGTGACAAAGTGATTAATAAAAAAGTAATATTAATAATAATAATAATAATAATAATAATGATTATATGTGATAATTATTATTATTAACTAAAAATAACAATAACAATTGCATGTAATGATGACGTACACCACAGATTCCAAATGGAACGACCGGGTCTTGAAGCGCAGTACCCAGAGGTGGGAAGTCAGCGCCCTGCTCTGTATGTGGGGAGTGCTCCAATTCTCCCAGCCCAGGCGTGACGATGCAATATTGAATGCCATCACACGTCCTCTTTATCCCCGAGCACAGCGGCCAGCGCAACGGTTCTCCGAGGCCGCAGGTCGCGCTATCTACAACAGAGGGTTACGCGGTGGCCCCTCGCGGGACAGATTTCCATCACTGCCACGTCACTTGAGAGTGGCCGGCCGCAATCGCCTACGCACACTCGACCTCGTTCGACCTCTACCCTCCCTCCCGCCTCCCCTCTCCCTACCTCGCTCCTCCTCTCCCTCTCATCTGCCGGCTGCAGTGCCTTGTAACCTGTGACCCGTTGACATGGACAGAAGTGGAGTTAGCGGACAACGAGCGGGGATTACATTTCAATGGGATAATGGCTTTGTATCTAATAATAATCTTCCAACGCTGTACTAATGCTGGTAAAATATTTAATCCCGTTTTAAAATATTAATTTTGTTTGTGCAGTTGCCTTGTTTTGTGTGTTCTGTTCCTTGGTTTTTCTGGGAGAATGGGAAGATCTCCATGACTGCCCTGATCTTTGTGGCAGATTCGCGTTGGATGCGGAACACGTTGTTTCAGTAAAAAAGAGTCGTTAGTCGTGGTTAGACAAGACGTGTGATGCCTCACAACTGAGATAAAGGTGTTTCGAATTACACAAGTAATTAGTGGTGTGGATATAAGTAAGCACGTAAGCCTTTCAAACATATGTAAAGTTTAGACTTAAACTGATCTATGTACAACCAACACAATCAATAAAGTGAAAAAAAAGTGGTGTGGAAAATATTTATATTTAGAAATAGCTTTAAATCATTTTCATGGCCAAATATGCGTGTGGTTTCATGGCCAAATATATTCATGCGAGATGAATATGGAAATGCATTTTAAAATATTGAGATAATTTGTTTTGAAACCACCTTCAAAATACGTATGTCCGTGTTCTTCCAGATGTGATTTGTTTGTAGATTTATCTACACCATAACTCACTTTAATAAAAGTGGAGAGCTATGATAACGTGAATCTTCATATCACATAGACTCTTCGCCTCAAATGTTACATTTTCTTAGAGAGTTGGTGTTATTCAAGTGAATGTTACCAGAATGGTGAATTGATTATCAGTTTTGGATGGATGTTAGAGAACGTATTTACTTATGAGAAGAAAAATGAATTGTGAAGTTGGCTTTCATTATAGAAACGAAATGATAAAGAAAGGATATTAGAATACTTTTCACTTCTTGAACTTAGCTTCACAAGTTGAAGGTTCGTAGATTATTGTTATATTTATTTAAGTAAAATATAAAAACGGTATATCACTTTTGTTTAAAGAATCACTTATAAAGGGAATAACTGCTAAAAAAGTATTTTTTTATAAAATTGATTTGAATATATTTGATAGATTTTTTGGTTATTCAAATTTATTGAGTTTGCCTGGAAGTTCTCTGGAAAGTAATTTACTTTAGTTTATCATAATTTAAAACACTTTTTTCTTTGCACATGGCAAACATCATCTGCGAAGAGACATTTTCGGAAAATCGAAGTTATTTTATCCATGTTTCCATGATAAAAGATACCGACAAAGACCACATATTTGTCCAATAACCTACAAATTATTTTTGATTTTTAAAAAAATTTTCTTGGAGGAGAACTTCGCTGACAATTCTCGTCCACTATTGCCAATAACTTTTTTGGCTACTACGACCACTTCATGCATGTGCCCGACACTTGCTTCCCTCGTCTGTGAGGGCTAGCTCAACATTACTGCACCGTACTGCGATTCTTTGAGAACATACTTTGCCTCATATGAGCCTGCACACTGCGTGCTCGCTTGCGTGTGAGTTAGGTCCTTGATTATCAACTATTACGTTACGACACTTTTCGAATTTTTTTCGTGGTTAGCGTCTTCCGGCAACCCTACATTCATCCACTATTCTGGATCTCATTCATCGTCATCATCTCTATTTTGTACTTGACTCAAGTCTTAAATGCATAAATATTTTATTACACACGCAGAATCAATTGAATTATCAAACGTTTAGTCCGTTATTCAGATTCACCTTCCTTTAGTTCCCAATACTCTCTAACAATGGATAAGTCTTTTTAAGGTTCAGTGATAGTATCACTTGTCGTTGACTTTGATGCCACGCCAACTCTTTTCATTGGCCCAAACAAATATAAATATCAGGGAGATCATGTCGTAGGATCTCCCAAATCACTTTGTCGTTAATTTCCGTTGTAATTTGTGCCGTATGAGGTCGAGCGTTGTCTTCAAGAGAAAGAAGAAGGAAAAGAAACACGCGTTTTTTCTGCCATCCCGGACATTTCCAGTTCAACGCGAGTTTCACTTTGTTCTCAATCTTCTCTAAGTAGTATACAATATTGATAATGTATTGCTGCTAAAAAAAATCACAGAAAATCAAACCATGAGCCTTCCAAAAGATAGACAAGTCTTTACAGCAGTTGGTTGCGTTTTTAATTTCTTAGGCTCAGGCAATGGGTGTCTTCACTATACGCTTTGACGCTTGAACGCCGGCTTAAAATAACGTACGAGCATTCAAGGTTTATCACACAATACACATCCGTCTCCTTCGAAATTGAAACAACTTTTGAAATATATGAAAATGCGAAGCCTCTCAGCATTGTGATGAACATAAATTCTAATGGAACCCAATTTCAACAAGTCTTACGGTGGTTCAGTTTGTTCTGAATGATGGACTGATTTGGATCAATTCATATTCGAAAATTTTCAGCGATTTGTTCAACTGTTTGTCGTCGGTCTTCTCGAATTAGTGCTTCAATATGAGATTGTAATTCTTTTTGACAATGTTGTGTAACTTCATTATCTGTGCACGTTTTCTAGAATGCAGGGGGAAATATAGTTATTCAAATTAGCGTTCATGTTGTCGCGGCAGAAAGTATTATTCCTTGACGAAGGATATGATGAGGAATAAGAGCCCAAATTTATTGATTTACCCTTGAAAATAGATTTTATTACCTCGGAGCGACTACTTTTCGTAACAATACTTGCAAAAAACCCTAATTGTTTTCTCTTTTCAAAATTCAAGTAATATATGGCTTAGGATAAGAATCACAGAATTTTGAAAACGTGCACAGAATTCACTTCTCCCCATAGCACGTCACACACAGTTTTTTAAGTATAATAAATAAATAAATAAATAAATAAATAAATAAATAAATAAATAAATAAATAAATAAATAAATAAATAAATAAATAATACAATAAATAAATAAATAAAGAAATAAATAAATAAATAAATAAATAAATAAATAAATAAATAAATAAATAAATAAATAAATAAATAAATAAATAAATAAATAAATAAATAAATAAATAAATAAATAAATAAATAAATAAATAAATAAATAAATGTTGCCGAACGCCCATAGTGGTGCTCTCACTGATGCTTATGGAGGCAATTGTAATGTTTTCAACCTACGTGTTTAAACTCGCACGGTTGATGCAACAACTACTTATTGTTTTTTACAGAAAATAATATTTTTGACGGTTTTACACTTTCCGAAAGTCAAAAAGCGGATCACAGAACGCTGTTATTGAAAAGTACTTTCTTGGAATGGACACGCCATCGTAACTAAGACTTGAGAGGTAATGCCTATGCAAATATTAATCGAAAAGTTGAATAACGCTTTTACCAAGTTTGCCAAAGAACACATACAAAAGTTTCATTGCCTGAATTAAGCATTTCCTTCACAAAAAAGTTTGTATATTTTAAAATTGAATAACCCACGTGTTAATTGATATTTTAAATTTCCATTATTACTACTTTTTGTTTCGAGGGTTTTTAGGTTAATTCATGCTTATTTGCAGGAATTCTATATTTTTAATTCTTGACTAGTTGCCTGCAGCAGTAAAATACTGCTAAACAACATGCTAAACATGAAAAGGTTTTCCAAAATGTAGCGTACACACCGTTCAAGAACAAGTACAATTCTTCCGCAAAACATTGGAATGAATTAAATATTATAACAAAAATTTCTGCATCAATACTTCCATAATACATAATAGTACATACGAATTCACAGTACAACAGTTATTCAGTACGAATAATATAAACAAATTGCTGTTCCATAGCGCAACACGCGAATTGCAAATATTTAATGGTAGACGGCATCTTCCTTGGAGCCTTGCTGTCGCATGACGCCATCTATTAAGAAAGTGCCGCAATGACTAGGAGAATTCAGTCGGTTCACGTAGCATGATAATAGGCGGAATAACAAACATATTTATATTTTCCAGTGAACATCGAAACTGTTTCAAGTTGTTTGTTTTTTTTTGAGTTCTTGGGTATCAAACGAAACCATAGACAATCTCTCACATGGTCGGAAGCTGCATATTTTCTGTCAAACCTGCGCGCATTGGAAATTAATAAAGATATTTTAATACGGCGTTCAAATTACAATAATTGTTCAGGATGCCGCGCTTCTTAAGAATGGAAGATTTTAGAATATTTGTCACATTGAAATCAGACCCGCGATTAAAAACTGTGATATGGTAAATTATTATATTTTTCGAGAGATAATTGGGAAGAAAGTGTGGTTTAACAATTTTTACTATATTGTACCTTAGCACATATGCGGATACGCATCATGTGGAAATAATGAAGGAGAAATAATGTATGGTAATAATTTGAAGTAAACAATTCTGCAAAGACAGTCTGCTGGTGACAGTGTTCGAGGCAACACCTACTGCTGCGCTCTACCAGCTTATCTGTGCACCATATTCTTTAGTCAAATCACTTCAGTGTAAATATTACTTTATTGTGTTATGTTATTTATAATTATACATCAGTGTAGCTTAATAGTGTGCAACGTTTTTCTGGCTGGCCGGTCGGCCTGCTCGACTTATCTACATGGATAATCCTGTATCAACCAACACCAAGATGAATTCAACGTTACCTAACGTACAAGAGCCACCTACAAATTCGTATGCTGGAGCTGCTAACAAAGTGAATTTGCCATCAAAAGATCAAGCCATATTACTGGATGCATGTGAAAATTTATCTGTTAAGGACTACATAGGCAAATTAACTGAAATTGTTCCCCCCAGTGCTATTACGTTCATATCCAGAATCTCTAACAACAGAATATGTGTATTCCTGAACTCCAAGAATAATGCTAAACTCATTACAAATAAACACCCTACTCTAACCATAAAAAATATAACTGTAAATGTATGACCCCTCATTAACAAACTTAAGCCCATTACAATATCAAATGTTTATTCGTTTATTCCAAATGAGGAAATCATCAATAATTTTAAGAAACGCAACATCAATATTGCTACTAATATATCTTTAGTTAGAGCTGGTCTTTCAGATCCTTAGTTTGAGTCACATTATGAATTTCAGAAGGCAAGTATTTATCCGACCTGAGGAAATTGATAAGCTTCCTCAATAATCATTGATTGAGTATGAAGGCACATCATACAGAGTGTTTTTCTCTGCTGAGAATATTTCCTGTTTCAATTGTAAAATGGAAGGCCATACTGCCAGTAATTGCCCCAAACATTCCTCCAAAGGGAATTCCCTGCTGGACACTCCCAGTACAAATATACCAACTATCCCTTCTAATAATATGGAAGTACAGCCTACTATAATTGCAACACCCACTGCCCTCTCAACCAGGGACCCTATGAACTTTCCTTCTCTTCTTAAAAGAAGCCTCCCCAATACAGGGCACTTAGCTGGACAATGTCCCTCACTTTTCACCACCAATCATAATAAGAATACCAACCTAACCACTGTCCCCACAGAATCTATCCACACTAGGGATAGTTCCTGTGAAGTGCTAGAATCTTCAATTAATGAAAAAACTACTGATGTAAATACACAAAATCAGCGTGAAACCATGGAAAGGAATGGTAATATGGTCTATACTATACCTAAAAGAACTCTTTCATCAGACTCATCACAGATTGAACAAGAAAATAATAAACTGCTTAACCCTAACATGGAGTCAGGAAACCTGCCAAAGAAGAAAAAAGGCACAAGAAGTAATTCAAGAAAGCAGCATCAAAGAAAAGCCTACCACAAAATCACTTGAAGACTTATTTGCCCATTAAAGGAAAAAATTGAGATCAACAGTGATGATTTTCCCCTTACCTACAACCAATTGAAAATTTTCATAGATATGGCATCTGGACCTAACAATCCAACCTTAATAGCTAGAGATTTAACAAATGATATTCAATCTATTATTAAAATGATGACAGTTACTTACCCTTTACTTACTGAAAGATCTATAAAAAATAGATTCACAAGAATAATAAATAAATTAAAAAGTTCACGACCACAGGAAGATAAAACTGACACAGAAATGTCTTAATAAATCCTCTCAATGAAAAGTACACAGTGATACTGTAATGGTTTTTATGCAATATTACCCTTCTTGAAATTGTTAATAAAATATACTAAACCAGATATTTTGTGCCATTAGGAAACCAACTTCAAAGAAAATCACATTGCAAAACTATCTGGCCATAAATCATCAATTCGAAATAAAAGTAGTACACAAATTACCAGTGGAGGAGTAGCAATTTAAGTAAAGAATGATTGTTTTATGCAGGAAATCCCTCTACAAACTGCCCTAGAAGCTTCTGCGGTCAAGGTAGAAATTAATACTCTTATAATTGTAATATTTATATCCCGAATAGTCAAATACTAATTTAATACCTATGAACTAGATAATATTATTACGCAGCTACCTAACCGTATGTAATGGTGGGTGATTTCAATAGTCATAGCAAATGTTGGGGGTTCCATGAAATTGGACAGAAGAGGGAAAGTAATTAAAGAGTGGCTGGACAACCACAACAACCTCATCCTATTAAACACTGGCTTGCCAACACACTGTAATATAAGTAATGGTACAGATGGTGCAATTGATCTAAGCCTTGCTTCTAATGATATTGCAGTAAGAATTCTGTGGTCTACAAACCCAAACCTATATGACAGTGATCATTACCCCATCATTATTCATATTCCATCTAATGAACCAGTTTCTGAACTAAGGTGCTGGCCTAGATATTTAGAAAAGACAGTAAAAAACTTTATGTGACGTATGGCGGAGAAAAAAATCCGTGCACGGTTTCTTGAGTTTCAGAATCCCTTCCCAACAATTTAACTATTAATAGTTGAAAGATGAAATAATAATAATAATAATAATAATAATAATAATAATAATAATAATAATAATAATAATAATAATAATAAAATTAAAAAGGCGAGAGATTGACATTTCAAAAACTAGATATTTTCGTTGCCGAATTATAGAAAACTTATTTTGAAGGGTAAACGAACGAACAGATTTGATTTTTCTGTATTGCTAACAAAATAGAAACTTACCCTAAGCTATACTACCACTACAAGCAAAAGGAAAGCTCAACAAAACGTGCGCATAGTGAAGCTACATTTACGTCCAGAAGCAAATCAAGGGGCCATCTCAGCATTTGCTCAATGAATCAGGGAAACTGGACAAAAACCCGATCGAGCTGGGGGTCATTGACCCTGAAGCTGAAGTACATTACTTATTACAGGCATATTGTCTAAAAAAAATATATTATATATTATACAAATGTAAACATTAATTATATATTATACAAATGTGAATTATTTCATTATACTATATCATTGTTTTGTTGAAATAAAAATTATTTTTCATTTAGATGATCAGTATAGTCTCTAATTGTATAGAAACAGTTATGCAGCAGAAAATATTTTACTTTTAACTTACATTTGTGTTCCAATTTTAATTGTTTAATTTCATCTGGCAATGCGTTGTTAACCCTTCAGCGTGGTATGCCGTCTACAGACGGCAATTTCTTCTCTTCTAAACGCGGTATGCCATCCCTAGACGGCATGGATATTCCTTTCCATTCGCGGTAAGCCGTCTCAGGACGGAAGGGACGTTTACCTGTTTCTCCTCCGATTTGCGGTATGCCGTCTACAGACGCTGGTCGCTTGTCGGTGCCGTGCACACACGCTGGTTGTGTGTTACGGCGAATTATCTGTTTCTTACTGAGTGAATTTCCATACAAATAGTATAATATCGATTAAAGTGTTTCTATTTCAGTTTTTATGAAAACAATTAATTTACAATACTTTCTCTTCTATGTACCACGTATCACATTAAAATATTGCGACTGTCAGACATACATAGTATGCATTATTTCATTATCTGACAATATTTGTTAATACAAGTGTGTGTGTCGTTTTATAATATATTATCGTCATTATTTTATTCGTCATAATTATCGTTATAATTTTATTATTGATATTATTATTATTATTATTATTATTATTATTATTATTATTATTATTATTATTATTATTATTATTATTATTATTATTATTATTATTATTATTGGTGTGAAGCGATGCATTCTCAGGGTAGGGCACTCAGAAACGCAACGCCGCCTGAGCTGAGATGCTCCCGCAGCAGGCCTCGCCGGATGCGCTGAGCTGGCTACCGCGTTGAAGGGTTAAGTAACCTACATGTATTGTATGTGGATTTCTTGTAGTGAGCTGTTGATTCTGACACTGGCCTAAATGGATTTTACATGAAGCAAATTGGCAAAAGTTTCAAGAGATTATTAGATTCAATATTAACAATCTCAGTATACCGGACAATCTAAACCCACAAGACAAATAATTTAGTAAGTGATTTTACTAATTTAATTTTAACTGCAGCCAATGATTCTATCCCCCATACAATAGGAAAAATAAAAAAGCATCAAGTGCCATGGTGGAATGCAGAATGTACCACAGTTATTAAAAATATAAAGAGAACCTTCAGAAAATTCAAGAAAAACAACACATTAGAAAACGGAATTGCATATAGGAAAGCAAGACCCTTAGCAAGACTTACCCTCAAATCTACTTTGATACAATCCTGGCAAAAATAAAAATCCACCATCACCCATCAAACTTCAACAACTGAATATTGGCAGTTGACAAATTGTCTCCCACTGGAATCAGTTCTTAGCGTATTACTCTTCTTAATTGCCACCAACGAAGTGAATCTTGTAGTTCAACATCCTGTAAAAATATACCTGTTTGCCGATGATATAACCCTGCTCTGCTGTGGAAAACACCTTCAGACAACTGAGAATATCATCCAAGAAACATTAAATAAAATCAATAATTGGTCAACTAACTCGGGATTCACAATTTCGGTTATAAGATTGGAATTTATGATGTTTTCAAGAAGACGCAAGGATGGAAATGAAGAAATTCAACTTAGACTTGGAAATTTTCTACTCAAAAGAACAAATGTCTGTAAAATTCTTGGTATACTTTTTGATTCTACTCACTCGTGGAAACAACAGGTAGCTGCTATCAAGTTGGAATGGAAAAAGAGATTAAATGTAATAAAAATGTTGTCCATCAAATGGGGAGCACAATCGGAATGACTAGTGAAAATATACAAAGCATTCATCCAGGCCAAGTTGGATTACAGTGCAGTAATATATAATTCAGCATCCAAGAGAATACTGAAAATGCTAAATCCAATAATCACCAGCTCATGCCGCTTAAGCCTTGGTGCTTTTAGCCCAGCTAATAGCCTATTAGTGGAAACAGGGCAAATACCATTAGACCTGCGACGTATAGTTCACTGTTTAAATTATGCTTTCTCAACTTTGTGTCCCTCCAAATCCTGCATATACAAATATTTTCAATCACCTAAAAACATCTCTTTATGAAGCCCACCCTCAATCACCACTACCATTAAGAGAGAGGATTCCTAAGTACCTGAGGAACTTAATATTGTCGAACCAGCCACCTTACTTATATGTATGCCTCCCATCCCGCTCTGGCGAGATCATAATGTTGTAAAAAATTTTATCTTAGCAAAAAGCCTTCACCTTACTTCTGGCCCCAATGCTAATTTCCAAAATTTATTAACAAGATTATGTCAACTATTACCAAATATATACAGATGGTTCTAAATGTGATGGAAAAGCTGGTTGTGCATTTTACGTTCAGTCTACCAAAATAGTCGAATCACAACGCCTCCCCGATTATGTTTTCATCTGTTCATGCGCATGGCAGTCCTTAAAGCCATCGAATTCAGTCTCAAATAAACAAATTACTTGCCCATTGCAATATTTACTGACTCAATGTCAACCCTTAAAGCCAAAGAAAATAGATATACTGGTAATCGGATCATACAAAAAATCCAAGAACTTGTATCTGTTCAAGGTGAAAAGGGATAAAAATCGAATTTGTTTGGATCCCATCCCATAGGGCAATCGCTGGCAACGAGAAAGCTGATAAATATGCAAAAATGGCAACATCATTTCTAAGTTTTGATTCTCAAATTCGTGGCACTACAAAAGACATTAAAAAGCTATTTAAGACATCCTGCTTCAAATATTGGGACTCATAATGTAAATTAAAATCATCAAAATTACATCTGGTTAGGAACTCCGTACCGGAACAAGCCCTGCCGAAAATCTACCTTAAAAGAAGAGAGCAATTCATATTCACTAGACTACGGATTGGTCATTTTAGTCTGAAATATTGTTATATATTCAAAACATCCGACCCAGAACCATGCCCTAAATGTGTTGCAGTAATATCTACACGACACCTTACCTTGGAATGCTTAGCTAAGAAAAGAAACCTACTGAAACTAGAAATTAACTTACATAAATTGTTCAGCTCTGCAGACGGGTGTGCTAAGGTACTGAGGTTGCTAGAAATTGTTCACTTAAGTAAGGAAATATAATAAAAAAAATTGATATTAATAATATTGATTAGCAATTTGATGTATTGCAATTATGAGGGAAAATGTGTGTTATAATGATTTATAATGATATAAATTGTAATGCAATATAGTCTGTAATGAGATATATACTTAATTGTGGTCGCTGATGACCTTTTTTGTTAAAAAGCGACTTTAAATAAACAAAATATAAAAAAATAAAAAACTTTGCAAAGACTAATGTAAGATGTACCAAGAATGTGATGGAACTGTTTTTAAAAATTAAATCGTATACTCTCGCACCAAACTGTGTCAAAATGGATAATAAATATAAAGAATGCAGAGTAATATATTTTCTCATTTAGGCCTTCGTGAATTGTTTACAAATACATCCACTTGCTCTAGAAGAACAATTTTCCGGTTCTGAATTCTTGCATCAAATCACTTTACTTCAATCAACGATGCCTAATTAATAGGCAAGTAAAAAAACGCACAATATCGCTGTTTGGTTGTACCATTTACATGTTTGAATCTCGACATGAGTTGTTGTGGTGTTTGAAGAGTCTTTGCGGAAAACCTACACGGCAATAAAATTCCATGAGAATGATGATTCATCGGGGTGTAATCCATGATTGTACGCCTCGTGTGCATTGAAGACCCGTGTGTTAATTCAATTTGATTCGGCATGTCCGGGCCGTCGATTTTCGCCCAGCGTTTCCATCACTGCTGAAACCTCACGTACCAGAGTTACGGTGGTCCCTACAAAACATGCGTCATTCGCGCGTCATTGACATTTCCGCAGCCCCACCGGTTCCGCACTTCTCGCCACGTAACTGCACCGACCTGGCCACTGTCTCCTCCAACAGCCACATATCAGGTTTTGTGAATGTTTCTCGTCCACCATTCGATGATACGAGATTGAGAAGCAATAACAAAAATATTTCACAACATCATCGCGATCTTCAAAATAGTTTGCGATATGAGTCATTTCTACTTCTGATACATATTCTCTCTTCTTTCAGCCCTTCTATCGATTTTCCTGGAAAGTGATGGAGACTGTTCATTCACCTATCATCAAACTATCTTTACCTTTTATTGTTTATGATCACTTAACAATCCATGCTTCATAAGCGAGTGGAAATGTATTGATTCAGAACGCGACAACACATTTGGTTATCACTCCCGTAAATGTATCCCGGGAAATAGAGATATATCTCTCTCCAATTAGAACATGAGATCCGGCACTGACCTGCACGTACTTCACGGAGTTCAAGTTACCTTCCCCAAGCGGGGAACTCCCCAGCCGGTAAAAACTCGAACCTCTCGACGGATCTCCCGACAAGCGTGTCTTGATTAATGAGTGATTCCGGGCGCGTTAATTGCTATGGTTATAAGTTCTGTAAGTGCAGTACATTTTTTCCCTTGGGAGGTGGCAGTGATCATCTCTCTCTGGATGGTGAGATCCAACATCAACCTTCCCGTCGCCTAGCCGGGTTTTCCCAACCAGATATCTCCCGCCAGTGGGGAACCGCCCAGCCGGGACAAGCTCTAAGCTCCCGACCGGTCTCCCTCCATGTGTGGTAGTGTAGTGCATGTAAATGGGTGTATGGGTAAGGATAGAACAAGGAAGAGGAAGGAAAACTCGCGCGCGGTCGGTGGCCCGTTCGTTATGGTACTGCTTCGGCATTCGCTTCGTGTCGTTCGGAGAAACCACGGAAAACTACTGTTCATTGCAACCGGCCGCTAGAATTCTCCTCCAGACAGCAGCTGAACTTGACCTAACTGACGAGATAAATCCTGCCACGGTCGAGTCTCTAACACTAGGACCTCCCGATGAGTAGCACTGCAGTGACATCAGTTGATGCCCGAGCCACCTCTCCCGGTCCGACATACGTGGTAGTGTAGTAGGTACGTGTGTGTGTGTTTGTGTGTGTGGAGCGTGTGAGTGTGGGGGCCGGAGGAGGTAATGAAAGAGGAGAGGACAACGACGAGGAAAAAAGGGTCGCGCGCGGCCCATGGCCGGTTTGTTGGGATATTTACTGCTCTGGAATTCACCTGATATTGATAGGAGTATCCGCGAAAAACGGCTTATCAGCTTCGGGAACTACTTCTCCTGCACATCTCTTCAGCAGAAATTTTCTGATCTAGCCTGCATTATGATTGGAACTATAAAAGATGCGAAACTGTACGTAGTATTCCTCGCGTTACTGACATAATGATAAGCATGTTCGAAGAATGCAGTCCCATCACCTACTAAACCTATTTCGGCTCCCTTTCATTTCTCGTTTCAATAGTTTAGACCAGGCTTGTCATGATCGCGGGCAAAGTAACTAACTTTCAAGCGTTCGCGGGTACTGCGTCCAGAGCAACTAGCACGGGATTTAGAAGTAAAGATTATACAAAATTCCCCGGTGGATACCAGTGCATCACAGGATATTGAGCCCATAACAGTCTTTTGGAGAAGTCTTTAGAGAAGTCAATTGGGAGTTACTACCTCAAAAGCGTTATTAATTCCTATTGCCTATACTAAAGCAAAGAAATTATCAACTAAAATGAACCTCATCAGTCATACCTGAAATTGTCAATTGAGAATAAGATTAAACATTCTGAATCGAAAACATTTTGATTTAAATTCGTGTTTAATTAGCTCTGAAATCTTTGCTTTAACTTTGTATGTTGAGGTTAGGAAGTTTAATAGACAAAGACTCTTGTATATTAAAAAAGTTTTTGCCCTTAAGAGATACTGCTTTTCAGAAGATTGATTTGTATACCGAATAACAGAAGTATTTAATTAAATCAGCGTCAAATGAAGACAAGCAAAGTTTTGGCAATTAAAATTTATTCTTGCCCTTTGGGAAAATGGTTTTATAAGTCAGAATACAAAAAGAAAATGGTCATGATATAATATAAGTGACAAAGTGTATAAACATAATTGAGATATCTGTTGTTGATAGAAAACATAAGCTAAACATCCCTCTCTGGATTTGGAGGGGAACTAAGAGCGGAGTCAGGGGATGTTCCCTGAGCTCGCAGGAGCACTGGACTTTACAGGCGAGCAAGAAGCTTGTGCGGGCGCGGTTTGACAAGCCAGGGCTATAGCACTCTGTTGTGGTTTCGTTTTAGGTAGAAATACCTCTTTTAATTTTTTATGTGAAATTATATGAACCTCAAAACAGTTAGAAATGGATTTGAGGAATATATCGTATGAAGGGTACTAACAACAAACCACACCAGCCGTAGGAAGTCTACCGTAATTGGTAAAGTTTAATACCTCGATTTTGGTAAATCTGTGGCTTGTCTTGTAATAGCATCAAGTTCTTGTCATATTGAAATTCCAATTAGTTTATTTGCAACATAATTGATAAATTTTGTAAATTAAACCCCTCTTTACCACTTATAAATGCTTATTTATATTTTAGTTTCTGAGAACCTTTGCCAGAGAATTCATGTTGGCTTCACAGATGTTTCAAAACAACATTTTGCTGCACCTACTTGTTATAATAGTCTTTATTGAAAATTCATAAAATGTCAACCTTTTATTATTTGGCTTATTGAACCCGCAATACGTAATGTCAGATTACCGAACAGGCTGAGTAAGCTGCGGCCTGGGGCGCGCAATTTTTGGGGGCGGACGAATTTCAGCGGATGTTAAATTTCATAAGACGAACTTTTGAATGTTTTATAGAAATATTTATATCCAAATTTGTATCATAAGGGAGTGTTAATTGATGAAATCCATTAATATATATTGAGTGGATACAAATATATTTATCCATTAATATAAACACATAAAATGGATACAGAAATATCATAAATGACTAATTTTCAGGAAATTAATTGCCTGATTTTAACATTTTTATCCTACGGTGATGCAGATATTTAATATCAGTGTACCAGTTGATTAACATACAGGATTATGCATTTAAAAAAATCTGTCTCTACGTATAAAAATAACATACTATAATTTTTAAATATAAATTATTTATACATTAAATATTAAGATATTTATACTGAGCCCCCAAAATAGCGACATCAGTTGCGTTATTTAGAAGGTTAAAATATCAACATTCCAGTGACGACAATATCAAATGCTCATTTAACACGACGCTCCTAAATTGTATTCAGTGCACACACTTTAATAAACATTTAGGTCACCCATATTTTTAGAAAACTGTAAATTGACTTTCATGTAATTAATATTGAACATCTGGAATTCAGAAACAAACTTATTCTTGTAATTTTTTTGAGTTTCTAGTACTTTCACCTAACCTTGAAATATTATAGTAAATATTACAAATGTGGAGTTTAATAGACAAAAAATTATATTATTCATAATTTGGTAATGTATTTACACTCTATACTAACATTAATGCTGGTTCCTAATTTGAATTTAACCAATCACGTAACATATAGGCGTGTATTATTTCAGAAAAAAATAAGAGCTTATTCGGAATTAAACATGCAAAAGAGTCGTGAGTCGAATGTACTTTTCTTTGTTTGGTATAATTTCATATACGCTGATTTTCATAAAAATATATTCCATTTAATGAAGAACTCTAATGTAATTGTTTGCACCAATAATTGGAATTTTGAATAAAAATACAGTATTTTTCGTGTTCAATTTTTTATAGGAAGAAAGTATGAGAGATGGTATTGGTACGGTCGCAAAGAAACAGAATGGTGGAGAGAATATAAACAAAGCAAAAGAAAACCAGGATGGGAAAATGAGGTCATAATGAAGACTCCTAAAATTTACTTATTAATCACATCAGCAATCACTCAAAAATCTTCCACTGATACGAATCTATCGTCCATTCTTGGAACATACTACCAGCGGAACCGATAGATAATACATGTAAACAAGAAATTAGCGTCAACAACAGAGAAAATAACAAATATGTTACAAGTTCCAAAGACCCAGTACAGTGACGTTAAGTTCGATTTAAGCAAAATCATGACATCGATTTTTCCAACTCTAAAAGGCATTATGCAGATCAAAGTCGATATTTATCAATATCATATTTCTCAAGAACAATGGCAAATGGTGAAGTTATTAAAGGGTTATGGCTAGTATATCGGCAATCTACAGGACATGTCTTTTATGCTCCTTATATGATACTTGGCTCCCGACAACAGGGCAAACCACTGGAAAAATAGCAATAGCATTTTTCAACATGATAACGGTTCCGATCATTAAGAAAGCGTAAAGAAATTTGTTTGTAGATGTGCAGTTTTAGAAAGAGTGGATTCAGAGCTGGTGAAACAGCACAAAAATGAAGTGGAATATTGGAGAAATGTCCTGAAAAGAATTATAGAAACTGTTAAATTATTAGCATCAAGAGGATTGTCTTTTTTAGTAACAACGAGATTATTGGTTTCAACATGAAAACTTCTTAGGCTACATTAAGTTGATATCCAAATTTGATCCGTTTATGACAGACCATCTCGTTTGGTATGGAAATAAAGGCCTCATTTGTGAAAAAGGGGTTTAGAAAATGGTAATTCGGAGGGTATTCTTTATTAAAGGAATTGTCGATACAATATATATTTCTAAATGATGAAATTATTTTAAGACTATTTAATGATGTCTCTTACTAATGCAAATAGCGAACGATCTCTCTCGGCTTTGATGCGCCTTAAAAATTGTCTGAGATCGACTCCTAAACAGGACACATTGAATGAATCTCTGTCATACATAGAAAACGACATTTTGAGACGCGTACAGTTTGAAGATACTGTTAAGAAATTTGCTGAGATTAAAGCGAGAAAACGAGATTCCGTATGGCAATGCATATTTTAAATGTACACCTAAAAATGTTATTTTGACTTTAATATTAAATTTTTCGTAACAAAATGTAAATAGTACTCAAATATAGAAATTAATTTATAATTACCTTATATTTTTAATTTATTGGCCTAAAAATATTTGATGTGATAAAAAATGTAAATATATAATCAATTATCTATACGTATACAATATTTGCATCGGTTCCAAATATCGTACATTTTTTATTCAAAATATTATAAGTAACTTATGTTAAAAAAGCCAATTAAAAAAGGTCGCTCGCAAGTGAAAGTCAGGCACTGGCGATATGTGGGACTCATTAATTAAACAAATTCCTAGCAAATTCAAAATAATGTCGAAGAGATAAAATACTTCACAAAAACATCTGTTTCAAAACAGGCCATAATATTTCTCTAATAGTAGGATATGGATCACGGGATCGGTCAATTAATGAAATACATTAGTTTGCCAACGTTTCGGAATATTTAATTCCTTCATCAGGGCTTACTAATACATAAACTGGTCAAACATCATATTCGCCTACAGCCCAACTCCAATATAGAGTTGCTGAAGCACACAAGTCCATTGCAAGTCCGACCAGGGCCACGGCCTGAAAGAAAGTCTTGGCGAACATGATGTTTGACCTGTTTATGTATTAGTAAGCCTTGATGTAGGAATTAAATATTCCGAAACGTTGGCAAACTAATGTATTTCATTAATTGACCGATCCCGTGATCCATATCCTACTACTTATTAACGGTCGTGATTTCTACAATGATATTTCTCTAAGTTTAAAACTCTCCCTCTCGACAAATCTGTTCGTTATTTCAGTGAAGAGTCGGTAGTGAGAAGAGTTCGAGAGAATATCGAATGTGGCTTCTCTTTCGTTTGCGCCATAAATCCTGCGGCGTCGTCCCCTGCTCGCTCGCGCAAAATGGTCACCCCGCGCCAACTGCGTGACTATCACAGTCAGTGCACTTGAACTGCGCTCCCGCTGTCCCGGCCGCTGCAGGGGCGTGACCCCGCCACGGCCACCGCCTCCGCCCCACGGCCCCTCCCCCACGCCCCCCCCCACGCCTCTGCCACTGTCCCGCGACTCGTGTCTCGTGCTCCCTCCCCTCCCAGTTCAACCCAACTCGATGCCCCGCTCCTGTGCCCCGATCCCTCCTCGTCTCATCCCCACCTCCCGCCCCCACAACGCGGCTGCTGCCTCGGTTCTGCCCGCCTCACCGTTCACTCTCCTCTTCACCTCTCCGCCCCCGCTGGCCCAACTCCCCCGACCCTTGTCACCCTGCCTTCTCCCGGTCTTCTCCACGTTCCTCCTCTCCCTCCTCCCTGTCTCTCCTGCCCGTTCCCTCCGCCACCCCACTACCCACCCCCCGCCCCCGCTCCCACCGCGCCGACGCGAGGTGACCAGACGAGATGAATTAGTTATGGAAGGCGATGCCCGGACGCCATGCATTAGGGGGACGGGCAGCGGGCAATCGTCGCTGAGTGATTTAATGAGGCAGGGGTGTGTGGCAGTGCGGCAGCAGCCGTACAGTGCTCGCCCACGCCGTGTCATGCTGCTCGCTGGCAGCGTCCCCACCGGCCCGCAAGCCGGCACGCCGGCCAGATCGATCGCTCGACCGACCGACCGACCGACCGACCGACCGACCGACCGACCGACCGACCCTCGCCCGATCGCTCGCCTGATCGCTCGCCCGATCGTTCGCCCGTTCGCTCGCCCGAATACCTGCCCGAATGACCGGCCGAATGACCGCCCGAATGACAGCCCGAATGACAGCCCGAATGACAGCCCGAATGACAGCCCGAATGACAGCCCGAATGACAGCCCGAATGACAGCCCGAATGACAGCCCGAATGACAGCCCGAATGACAGACCGAATGACAGACCGAATGACAGCCCGAATGACAGCCCGAATGACAGACCGAATGACAGATCGAATGACAGACCGAATGACAGACCGAATGACAGACCGAATGACAGACCGAATGACAGACTGAATGACAGACCGAATGACAGACCGAATGACAGACCGAATGACAGACCGACCGACCGACCGACCGACCGACCGACCGACCGACCGACCGACCGACCGACCGACCGACCGACCGACCGACCGACCGACCGACCGACTGACCGACCGACGTTTTTGCGTACGTCTTAGTGCCAACGGTAATTAATGCATTTCTATTCATGGTAGAACATTGAAACTTGTACCAATATTTATGTAATATTATATAGAATTAAATTTGTTCAAAAAATGTACGAGTCCATATGGACTCAGCCAGAACGCAGCTGTTAACACTATGGAGACAAGCCAACGCATGAGAATATATGGTCTCGTAGTTAAAAAAGTACATCTCCCTACGAGACCATATGGTCTCGCATGGTAGCCAACGTGTTTAGATATCTATTGACAATACTATCTAGAAGTTTACGTTCAGGCTACATGGACATTATACCTTTAATTAATGTACGGGAATGTAGGCGTATTGGATGTTTTCCTTTTGAAATCTTTTATATTTGTTTTACATTAGTGTAAAGTGAAAAAAAAACACAAGATGTTTCAATTGAACCTAGGTTGATATTTTGAAGTTTATGTAGGTCTGAGTGCGAAGACTCTTAATAAGGGGCGAAGATATTTAGGAAAGTTTCATCAAAACTGGAAGCGAGACTTTTTTATGCCAATTGACCCTTCTCACTAGTAAAACCGTAGACGTCAATATGTCTTCGAGCTGTCTGGGATCCCACATTTTCTGATGATACGCACATTTTAACTCTGCCATAACTATCATCATTTATAGTTTTCAATTATTTCGGTTCCATGGAGTTCGAGGGTCCTTAGTACTGTCTTATTTTCTGAGGCTTTGGGGGCCCGGTTTGTCCGAATTCAATTGCGGTCTCATTAGGGACAACGTTCAGGAACAAAATTCGCATTACAACATTTATATATTTTTATTTTTAAAACGTTTGTAATATTTGCTTCCTCTCTATTAGTATATTTTCTTAATTACGAGAAATGAAAAAAACATATAATATTGTATTTTTGAATAGAATTTGCCACTGATAGGAAGTTTTCACACTGTACACAGATCCATTGCTAGTCACTACCAGTCACTGGTTACGATGAACTATGAATTGAGGGGGTGCATTGAAGGGGCGTGCCATTATGAAAGGGGTGGAGGTTGAACCGGGACAGGTAGAACTGTTTAATAAATGATAGTAAATAAATATCTGACAAATATCGGGTAATCAACTAGATTTTAAATTTAACGAAAAAGACGACGTGTGTTGAACATATGATCCTCGTGCTTTCATTTAGTTCAAGCGTCATCGAGCCGCTATTGAAAAATAAAACACGCGGCCAAATTATTCCGTGGTTCCGTCCTCACAAGAGCGTATCTGTCTTTGTATTATCATCCGACTAGGAAATGAAAAGGTTGTGTACTTCAATGTGTGCATTTTTACATTCACGCCTAGTACGTTTTTACGTAGTAAAGAAAAAATAATGCTTCAGCGGTGGGTGGCATCATTCAACAGAAAACACCTATTGTGAGTCCTCTGATATAGAAAAAATGAAAAAATCATGCTCCAATATATAGTTCATTACTTTTTCGAATACGTTCAAAATCCACGTTTTTGGTCCTTGATACCGAAAAATGCATTTACTGCAAAGCGTCTTTCCGTCCGACCGTCCGTAACCAAAACCAGCGCCTAAGCCGTTGAAATAAGTTTTACCAAAATTGACATTCCACATGTCTAGCTGATTTCGAGGTAAATTCTAAAAGTTAAAATTTTTGTCGGCGTCTTCCTACAATTACAATATTGAATAAAGATATTTTCCCTAATAAAATCTGTACTTGAAAAATTTGTTATTGAAATAACGTCATGTACAATTTTTCGAAAATCTGAGTAGTCTTTGTGTAACTTTGCATGAAATATAGGCAATTTTAGAAATAATATTTTCTCAGAAACTGCCAATTTTTTACGTTTTCTTGATAGAGCAAAAGTGTGCGTAGAAAAATTGTGTAGATCCCATTTTCGGTGAAAACTATTTCCAAAAATTGCAAAACTTTTAAAGTGCAAACTTTAAAATTGATGATGGAGATTGTTTTGCTTAATAAAATTTGTTCTAAAAACTAGATCATTAAATAAAGTTTTGCAAATTAAAAAAAAAAAAAGAGTAATTTTCGAAAAAAAAAGAGAAATATTGCTTGAACTCAAGGCAATATAAGAAAATATTTTCTCAAAAACTGCAAGCAAATACTATTAAAAAATGGGACATGATGAAGTTCCGAAAGTTAAATTTGTTTTCGGTAATTTCTACTACAATATTGAAGATAGATATTTTTTAATGAAATCTATGCTTTAAAACCAGATGTTGAAATAATGTCAAGTGAAAAATATCTGAATTTTTGAAAAATACAAATGTTCAATTTTGTGTTCATATCGTCAGTCATCAGAAATGTTGTGTGCAAAGACATACATTCTGTGGGCATTCAACACAAAAAACCTGGTGCTCATGGTGAACATGCCACGTTCCCGATCACCTAAAGAAGTAATTATTCTGCCTTCATGAAGAAGGTCTATAAAATACAGACCGCTTGCAAGTGACCGCTTATATCACGCAATCATTTTTTGCTAAAGGATGCCCTTATTCCTTATGCGTAGACTTCAAATCAACTTTATAACGTTTACACTGTTTTCTTAAATTTTTGCTTCACGCTTCGTAGAAAACAAATGTGAAGGTTTTACTTTTGACATCACGAAATGAATTCAATGAAAACATTCCTTTCTGAATAATATTGGATGTCCTTAAACAAGTTACAAAAGTACAAGTTAGAAAGTAACACCGTTGCCACCATTTAACATTTCATGACGCAATTTTTTCTCTGCTAGCTTATTTAGAATCACTGCTGGCCCGAGGTAGAATAGTTTCTTCTACAAATTTCTTTTACACGAACAAAATAAAGTTAGTGAAAATTAAGAAAATGTAATTTATAAATGTGTACTTAAAATTTTATTGAATCTATATATTTGGATATAATTAAGTAAATGTCTTTCAATCCTAATATTATTTAAATAAATGTATATTCCAAGGCAGCTTAGGTCATCGTGAAGAAAGTATTTTAGTCCCGTATTATGGGCAGCCCTTTGCTACACATATTGCTTTTCGAACTATTGACAATGAATATTCCTGCTTTGCTTTTCCCTATCTTTCCTCAAAGCAATGATGTGTTTAGTTTCACTCTCTTTCCTATTCATTGATTCTCATAGTGTTTCCTTTCACCTATTTGTAAGCTTTAATGCATAGTTTGGTATTTAATCCCCCTTTGTGATTTACAAATATTTTTACAGCTAATCTGTTCCACCTAATATATTTGATGGTTTTTAAACTCTTTCTTTTCCTCTCTTTGATTTATTGTCTGCTCGCTGTAGTTCCTCTTTTAAGACCTGTAGGGACGACGCCCGTCTGGTCGGGGCCAATGGGGAAGAGGGGTCAGCCCCCCGCCACAGAAAATAACGAGGAGGTGAAAAGAATGGCAACGTGCGGATCGTGACCGGAGAACTACGTACCTCTCAGACATTCGCCTAATTGGACTAGAAAAATCTCCGATCTTTGAAGCTGTTGTCTTCTAGAAAGGGTCTCCGTTCACCCCAATCGAAACCTTCTCTGTTTCAGAGGTGGAAGTCAGTGCGACACGACATACGGCGGTCGCTCCTCGGAATATCGTTTAAGAGAGGGTCAGGACGAACCTTGGCATATGAAACACACGAGAAGAACATTCTTTTCTCTATGGCCAATTAATAATACATGTGACACGTAACTTTAGCACCTTCTGTACATTTTGAACTGTTGAAAATATTGCAGCGCGGTTTCAACGAAAGTGCTTGGGGGAATGGAGCTAATTGATGCATGTTTTTTCGTTTCGATTTTATCACTTGTAGTGTAAGAGATAAAATAAAATTCAGGTAACTTTGTGTTTTGTAAATGGAACTATACATATTTTTTAGTCTATCATGACGAGCGAAAAAGACGAATCAAATAATATACATATTGTCATATGTTAGACAACTTTTTTGAGTAATTCTGATTATTTTGCGAATTACCTTTAACGTATATTTTAAATGAAACAGCCCACCAACCAAGGTCGCGCAGTGCTCTCCCTGCTAGCACGTGCTCGGAGCGTTACAATATCCGTTAAAGACGAGTCGTAAAAAATCAAAATTACTAAAAAATGAATCTTGAAAGCAGCGATACTGAGACTGAAATGTGTACGTCACATATAATTTTCCCCTTTCGCTCCCAATTTTTTTCTGGCCAACTGAAAAGTAGTGGACCATCGCTGATGTTAAAATTCTAGCCTAGAGAGTTCTTTTTAACAATTGATTGGCTTAAATTTAATTTTTCATTTCAGGAATTTTGAAGTAGGTCCTGGGACATATATGTCCCAATGGGACTGGAATGTGGGACGAATGTGTCTCATTGGTATAAAAAATCCAGATTAGGAAAACTAAAAAAAGTTATGTTACTTCATGAATGTTATGAAGCAAAGCAACTTGTACACAAAGGAACATCACACATTGTGCATAATGTCTTTGTCCTTGTCTCAATTTTTTGTGATACACATCTAGCACACTGTCTCCTTGTTTTCCCCTCCACAGGCATGTGCTCTCCAACATTCAACATCAGTTTTCGTGCCACCGATCGACGTCCACTTCTCGGTTTTCTTTGAACTTGTGCCATTGACTTTCCTGAAGCTAGGAGCCTTTCTGACAGAGGAACCATGAAGTCCAGAAGGGGTATTTTCCTCTTTTTCATGTCTTGGAAAATGATCCACGCGTTCACAACTGCAATCATCAGTAATTTATAAATAACCTTTTTCCACCACTTATTGGATTTGCGGTCACAGTCATAGGTGGAAACATTCTGATAAGACAGATCAACTCCACCCATAATTTCATTATAAAATGAAATTGCTTCAGGACATTCTATTCATACTTTGGTTCCATTTTTTGCTTCCTTTGTACTGGTTTGGTCATTGTGCCATGACAGTTACTCAGAACAACTACATCTTTCGAATCCCTCCATATAGCAGCAAGAGTTCGAAAATTGTTTATTTGAAATTCAAAATCCCCCTTTTCCAAATTGTTGGGGAATTTTGGCATGTTTTTTCTGTTCAATATACATGTTCCAACAGCAGGAAATTTCAGTGAGTTCAGGAGAATCTGTCAAAAGCTAGACCTACAGTCAGATCTCGAATATTTTCTGTTAGCCTCAAAACAACTCGTTCTCCGAGAGTAAGTCTTTCATTTCTGCAGTCATCTCTACCCGCATACACGTTCATGTCGTATACATATCCTGTCTTAGAGTCACATCGCTCCCACATTTTTATACCTCTTTGACTGGCTTTAGAGGCAAATACTGCTTGAGACTGAAACGACCTTTGAATTTAGTCATTGACTCGTCGATGCTCTGATACGGGCTTTCTACTTTGGGAAATGTTACCTTCAGACACGACAACACTTCGTCAATATAGTATGTTTTGGAAGAAGTATTTGTTTTTTCTGGACGATTCAAGTACAACTTTGACCAAATAAGTTGGCATCTATTTCGAGACATTGCCTTTTTTATTGCTTCATTACCCAGTGAAATATTGGTGGACCAACAATGTGCAAATTTAGGAACCTTGTTATAGGACATCACAAGTAATACTCCGAGAAGCATCATAATTTCTCCACTGTCAGTTTCTACAATTTTGCACTTCTTCAATGGATATTTTCTTTGTAAAATTTTCAAACGTTCATTTGTACACTGGGCTATGTATATCATTAGGCTTCTAGGAAGCAGTTTCAAAAACACATCAAGTTCATTTGCTGGCCGGTTCAGGTCTTTGCACAAAATTACTGTAGGACGATTTGCAGCTACACTCAGTCTTGAAGAAAATCCACTTACTGCGTCAGTCCAAAGAATGACTGGAATATTGTTTTCTTCCCCAACGGTATGGGCATTATTATCCACAGCACTCCCTCCCTCTGAACTACTTGCATCTTTTGAATCTTCTTCTTCATCACTACTAGTATTACTATCTGGCACAAAATCTCCATCCGCAAGTGTATCATCCGAACTAAAATCGTCCGAGTCACTGCGTTGAAAAATGTATCTTACCAACTCCTCGTCTGTAAGATCTTCATGACCTCTTTTACCACTCATTGTTCTGAAAAGAAACAAAAACGCGAAAAATATGTTATCTGTTATTTTCTGAAAAGATACCGTTGGGACACCTGTAACCCACGCAACAATCCCAGTGGGACATAAGTGTCCCATCTGACGTAAAATAGAAATTCTTACCTTCAAAATACGTTTAGAAGCACAGATAATACAAATACATGTACTCAACAACTCAAACACTCAATTCTAAATTCGAATCCCTGTAACAGCAATATCAACCGTCGAAAAAAGCCGTTTCAGTCGAGGACTCCACCGGTAATGCAGACGACAATGAACAAAAACCGCCAATATACAAGTGCAATATGATGTAAAAACGAAGAACTAATTACGTAGGCTTCAAGAACCCACTGGGACACACAATAAACTGAAATTTACTGCAGAATTTCCCAATAGCAGCCTGGTGAAAGTTGGTGGGACATATGTATCCCGCTGGGAGCGAAAGGGTTAGGATATAACAAAATCAATAACGTTTGAATTACAACCAAAGAAACCAAAAAAGGCTCAAAAACATAATCGACATTTTCAGATTGGAGATGTGCGTAATTTTTTTTATTTTGGCATAGGTAATTTTCACACTTGAAATGTGATATTTTTGCCTAATTGGTTTTATGAAAGAGAAAGATTAGCAACTTCAGTAGAAAAATGTTAATGTTTGCTTATGTCAAGAAAGTAGATTTGTAACTTCAATTTAAACTAGTGGGGCTAAAATAGCACATGCATTATTTCTAACTTTTGCAGTTTTCAAATATTCAGAGTTTTCAACGAAAATGAGACCTGCACATTTCTTTAAAAAAAGTTGTTTAGAGTACTTGTTACATGAAATTAGTGCAATTTGTAAAAATAGCGGTTCCAATTGATGTTAATGCAATTTTTTCAATAAAGACTCCAATGTTTTAATTTCACAGTTCAAATTTTCGTTAAATTGTCTGAATTTTCGAAAATTGATAATAGATTATTTAGAAATAAAGCAAGAAAGTATGGGTTGTCATAGTACCCCTGGTTTATTTTTTTGCTCGAAAATTGCAAAGTTCGCTCAGTAATGTGCCATAGGCTGGATTTTCATTAAAAATTTTATAATTTCAAAAATTACAAAATTTCAATTTTCTTTTATACGCATTTCAGAGGTGGTATACTTAACCTGTGCGGTGGTGACACGGATAAGCGCATTCCTCGCGAACACACTGCGCTCAAGTTCAAATTCCATTCCGGGTAAATATTTGTACCGACTGTAAACATTTTCCCGCGTTCAACAAGCGTTTTGCTGTGGAAGCACAAGAAGTTGATTTAACGAAAGGAATTGAAGTTAAACGAAAATGAAATAAAGATTTTTACAAAGAGGTTTTTCTGGCACATGGATGTTCTTGTAATATTACGAAGGACATGGGGCGAAATATGTTCATTTCTAAAAGTAGAAGCAACGGATGAGAAAGAATTTGTATCTGTTAATATTTTGTAGTTTGTAATTCCTATTTTGTTGTTTGGTTCGCAGTTTCAGTTCCAGGAACTTCTGAGTATTCACGTCAGTGTCTACATGTTGACGTTCACGAAGGTGTTCGGCAGATCTTCAGAAGGATAATCTTACTTATAAACGCCATTGCTTCACAGTTTCTGTAAAATTACTCCCATTATCTCATGATTTTTGTTTTTTACTATCTTCCAAAAATTTCACATATTGCTAGCGCATTTGTTGTTTAAATTGGTATTATTGCAAGGTTGATTAATTTTATGTGACATCTCTTTCATTCTGTTCAATTGCATATAACGTTGTATAGAGGCATTGTCAACTTCCAGCGCGATGATAAAGTAATAACATTGCGTCGTTTGTAATGCGTTATTTTCGTATTTTTTTAAAACTATTGTGCGCCATATTAACGACGTATGTCCACACATTTTGAATTTAAATCGCTGTTTACACAACACCAGTGATTCATCATCGGTTTTGTTACGAAAACACCAGAGAATATGGAGACCACGTTAATGCATAGTTTGTATTGTACGTGCTATTGTATAAACAATATTTGAAATATTTTCATATAATTGTTGATTCAAAACCATTTTAAAAAACATTAATTATACCACAATCAACTAACCTCTTTTCAAATTCCTAATTTTTATTTTACAGGCAATTGTAGAGCAAGGGAATGTAATAAGGGCACCGCATATAGAATTGACATCAAATTCGACGGAATGGAAGTAACTATCACTGCGACCACCAAACAAAAATTTTCCATTTATTGAATGTAGGAGCATTTTTACCAATACTCTCGATGTATAATGATGAGAGAGGAAGAATAGAAGTTGGGTATGCAATGTGACCACGTATCAAGGCGACAAACTGCTAAAACCCGTTAATGCACATGTCCCTAACTTTAATTTTCATGCTCGTGTAGAACCAACCCACTATCCTAAGGACCGAAATAAGAAAGCTGATATACCATCTTTCAGAAAGTAGAACCAGATTTGAATTCGGACCATTCTCATATGTCTTTGGGATCACCGAAAAGCTATAGAAACCAAACCTATCCAAGTCAATGGCAAAATTCACTGGAACCGTTTCTGGAAATTAACCGCTTAAACTTCCCATCTAATATGGCATCTAAAATGGCATAGACAAAGAATTAAATAAGCTTACAGACTCCATACAACAATCAGTAAAATATGCACGTGTACCATTCCAACAAATACCAAGAAAACCACAATCGCTTCTTCCTAAAGAAATAATAGAACTAAAAAGAAAAGAAAAATTCGACGCTCTTGGCAATCAAAAAGGAACAATAAAAATAAGTGAAAACTGAACCAAATAACAAAAGATGTCAAAGATCAGACAATTTTGAATTTGAAATCTTCCATACATTTATAAGTCAACTACATCCTAACACAAGACCATTGTGGAAAGCCATTAAAAGCTTTACGAAAGAATGAATGAACCTACCGCTTCTACAGAATAAATGAAGTATTTTCTACGCGGACGCGGAAAAAGCAAAGGTATTTGCTGAGTATTTTAAGAAGTGTCTTCGTCCCCAATCCGATAGAAGACCCCACTTTCAATATAAGTATAAAAGATATTAAACAATTATCTATGTGTACAGTTCCAACAATAAAAAAAATTCATTTCTCCGTCAGATGTTGCAACAATTATTACACTTTCCAAAACCAGGAAGTCGCCCGAGTACAACATTACCAACAAACCGCTAAAAAAAATCCCACGACAAACAATGACAATAATTACAGCGATTTTTATTGCATACTTGAGGAAACGATATTATTACTCTTCCTCATTGAAGCGAGCCGCTATACTTTCTTTCTACACACCTGGAAAATATTAAAAACTTGAAGCAATTATGGACCCATCAGTTTATTTCCTTCAATAGCAAACATTTTTTAACAAATTATTTTGAATGCACCGAAAAAATTTTCGAGACAAATTTCTGGAATCTTAGATACCTAATTTGATTTGCACCAAACCATGCAATAAGTTATGAGCTGTTACGACTAGTAGAAAACATAGCGAACGGTTTTGTTGTTAGAGAACACAGTGACTGTTTCTAGACATTTCACAGACTTTCGACTGCGTTTGTCATCAAGGACAGGCTAACAGCGTTTTCCATTCGTTGCACTGAAACCCATCCTAGTGCAGGGCAAAAAACGCCATCGCTCCGTAACAATGCTGCCCCACACGCGTGAAGGGCAGCTACGAATGAAATGGATTCCGGAACTGAGTCAGTGCGTGTGCGCTACGCAATGAGATTATAGATATAATATAGCTGTTCTTGGTCTGTCACACTGATGCAACTCGAAAAATAATAATTTTGAATTATGATCATTGATATAATTTTTATGAAGTCTTTTGGTAATTCTTACGTTTTAAGTCATAAATTATTAGCGTGTGATTTTATTTAAAAACTACGATAACTTCAAATGCCTATGTGTAAAAAATTTCATTTTCCAAAGATTTGCTAGTAATCGATTTAGTTCACAAGATTTTGAACCGAAAGGCTTCTGAAGAATTGTTTGGTTATTGAAAACCATAAAAATATTAACATGAGCATTTCCGCTGGTATATGTATGGGCGTGCGAGAAACATTTCTTGGCACATATATTTGAATGATTTTGTAAGGGTCACAATTTTTATTTTCACTTTACGCGTTTCGAAACTGAGACGTACCTACGCTTTGATTTCTAAATAGCACTGGATTTGTTAACATGAAGGTATTCAAGGTTAAATTTAAAGAAAACACAAACTGATTTTCTGAACTTCGCGAGTCACAAAAATTATTTTAAGACATTTCTTGCAAATCATTATATACTCCATCATTCGAAGTATTGCTGCGTGACAGAAGATCCTCAATTGTCTTCACAATTTCACCACGAATCCAAGTCAGCATGGATAACTTCCGTACCTAACCTCACAATAGCCCGGTGCACTGGACTGCACTGCCGCGATCGTCAGTGCAGTTTAAGGCGCCCCGAGTGCGCCCTGGTTCCGTGTCATTATGCGAATGGAACATGCGCTTCTTTGCACGGGTGCGCCCTAGCGGTCGAATGGAACACGAAAGCTGCCCTGAGTGCGCACTGGGTGCGCACCAGTGCGGCGAATGGGAAAACGCTACAAGGAAAATAGAAAACCAGATTACATGCAAAACAATTTGGAGGTTTCTCAAAGACAAATCCTTTCAAGTAAAAGTAAATAATACTTTGTCCCCCCCTCCATTGAATTCAGGCAGGTGTCCTCCAAGGTTCAGTTCTTTCACAAGTACTATTCTCTTTATATACCGCAGACTGCCCAACACCACACGAATCAAGTATTGCTCAGTAAGATGACACAGCTATCATCACTTTTCATACTGTTCTAAACCTAGCTCATGATTACATTCAGTCATACATTCACACATATACTATCGTGACCAAAAAATGGAGAATAAAAATTAATCCCCTAAAATCATAATCTAAGGTCTTTACACTGACACGTTCCCCCTTCCCTACACCCCTACAAATACATAACACAATGTCACCATTCTACTCCAGCTAAGTACCTAGCATTACTTACAGACGATTGACCTGGAAATCACACATTCAATCAATAGCGCACAAAACCCATGCAAAAATATTTAAGCTATACCCTCTATTAACAAAAACTCTTCCTTCAGCACCAAAACTGCACTGCTCATTCACAAAATGATAAGAGCAGCTCTGACATACGCATGCCATGTGTGGCGTAACATGCACCGGCAAACCTTTCTGCATTACAAATCATCAAAAACCAGTATCTAAGAAGAACCTTGAAAGCTCCCTAGTTCATTCCTAACTCACAAATCTACCATGGATTACAAGAACCACTCCTATCCGAATTTATTTCACAAGCATCTGAAATTCTTTTCTCTCCTTCCGATGTGCCCTAGCACTCCAATCTTTAATCTTCAAACAAAAACTGATCTGAAAATCCAAAAAGGTGCAAAAAAGGTGCTGTTGAAAGAACTGTATTAAGGTTTAAACCAGGTACATGAACTCAGTTTCTCGAATATACTTATCATTTTGCACCATTTTTTTCTTTATAGAGAGTGCTTAAGAGGTGATTCATTGTACTTTATTCAACACTAGTAGATAGAACAATGTTAAACAATTGCCAGTACCGTCTAAACTTCTTTTTCCCGCGAATCACGTAGTAGAACGGACCTCGCAGGCGCGTCAAATGCGCCCGCACGAGCACTTTCCCGCCTGGGTATAGAACGATTTTCCTAAGGATGAATGCCGGAACCTAACCAAACGGGCCACGGACCACGCGCGATCTGACCTTCCTCTTCCTTGTCCTATCCTCTACCCTTACACACACACACACACTAACATGCACTACACTACCACATATTCCGGGAGACCGGTCGGGAGCTTAGAGCTTGTCCCGGCTGGGGCGGTGCCCCGCTGGTGGGAGAGTCTTGGTTAGGGAGAAACCCCACTAGCCGACGGTAGGTCGGCGCCGGATCTCGCCATCCAGCGGAGGAAGAACATCGCCATCTCCCGAAAAAAACATGCACTACACTAACGGGACTAAAGACCACTGTAGTTGACGCGCCCGGAAACACGAAAAAATCAATCAATCAATCAATCAATCCTAAGGATGAGCCAAAGTCACAGTTCGCGAAAACAAGTGAACATCACATGTATTTCAGAGAAGTATCCCTCCACCGCGACAGCTGTTCAGACACGCCCCTTCGTAAAGTATTTGGTTATGGCTCCTGTGAAAACATCCCTATGCAGAAGTCAAGATTTTCGCTGAGGTACATGCACGTACGCGAGTCCGGGAAATACTTAAATTTAATTTCATATGTGGAAAATCTCTTAACATGCTCTCACAATCAGTAAAAGAAAACTGCCACGAATGTAAATAGAAAGCTCTCGATCACAGCGCGCCACACAACAGCACAAAGCCCGGAACCACGTCCATCGGTACGCATTTTGCATTCAAGTATCGGTTTTAAAATAAACATAATATTTATCACACAAAAAGTAAGTTCAATGTAATATATAAAGAAAAAAGGAATTTTTACAGAAGAGCACGTAACACTGCACTTCATAATTTTTTCCTTCCAATTATTTCTCGCGGCGCACTATATTTTTGTCGGACGAGGACATCACAAAACGAAGAGTCGAAGCCAGTTACAAGTTAGCCAACTGCAAACGAACGAATGCGGGGAGGGATTCTAATAGGCTCGAGGGCACAACGACCACAGAATCTTCAGTTACGTTGCCAGCACTACCTGTCACTTTGTCTCATCCTTAGGAAAATCGTCCTATAACTCGGGCTCTCGCGGGCACAGGCAACTGCCCCTGACTCCCCTCTCCTTTCCCCTCCAATTCCACAAGCCCTACCAGTGCTGTTTTAGTATTGACGTCGACACGACAAAGGTAATCATGTTCCTCAGGTCACAGACAAGTAGATTTCTGCACACCCATTTCAATGTCCTGATTTACCTGTCTGGGCAGCACTTTAAATCCAGCGGAAAACGTTAAACTGTTGCTGCAACACTGTTGAAATTTAAATTCGACTTCACAGCTGTAGACACACTATTATTGCTGAGAAATTAATTACTAGTGGTTTACGTAAAATACGATTTAATATTGATTTAATGTTGTTGGCTTCTGATTAAACGAGATTTGAAAAAGCTGTTCAAGAACAGAAAAAAATCATTTTTTCTGACGAATCGTTTAAAAGCGCCGAAAGGAGTGGAGGAAAAGCTGCTGAAATAAAATAAGAAAATTTGGCAAAATGTAGTAATCTCACGAAAAGGTGCAGCAAATTGTGTTCATTTTGCTTTATTTCATTCCTCCAAATACATATATTAAACTATCTGTATGAAAATAGCTGTATTTTTGAAAAGGTATCGCGCCTTAAAATCCTTTCCCTAGTAATAAGTAATATTTTGTCATATTTTCTCTCGTTAATTTTTTTATACAAATCTATTTATTATATTTCTTTTTGTTCTTCTTTGCTTTAATGTTTGTTTATTTATTTTGTTGTTAGATAATTTCTTAATACATATTAATTAGTATGTTTGAGAAAATTCAGTGTGGCCTCGTAGAAAGCGAATAGTTTTCGTTTTCTGTTGTATTTTTTTTATATCTGCGATGCGTAACTTCTTCTTAATGTTTTTTTAACCTCAATATTACGTGTTTATGTAGAACTTAAATGAAGTAATTCTATTTGGCATGGAGTTGAAATATTTAATTTGTTTCAGTTACCAAGAAAATGTTGCAAATTGTTATACAATTGGGGTTATACTACCGGAGTGGCCTGTTTTTACTGAAATAGAAAAGAAGTGGTAAAAAAATTGTTCAGCTCATGTTACTCCCACACGACGACAAAAACAAATGGGGTAAATGACCCTTATCTCGATCAGGGATCTCGTCCAGTTTACCTGATCCTTCGAGCGAATGCTGTGATGGCCCCTTATTTGGTTCTAGTCATAATACGTAGTAACTTCACTAACTGTAGATCGATAGCAGTAGATCGATTCCTTCACAAAGGGCACGATGAGGGATAACAGCAAAAATGTGTACCTGATTTGCGTTTGCAAATAATTTTAATTACTCGGAAACGAATTTTTTTCTTCTCTCTCTTTCTTTCTTCTCTTTCTTTTCTTCTCTTTCTTGCCAAAAACGCTCATTTCCACCGCTATTCATAATACAAATCGTGTAGAAGTTTGGGAAGATATCCCAGAATTAAAAAAAAAAGTGCACAGAATACATATCTGGTCGTAGTACGTCACACAGATTTTAACTGTTTTTTTACGGTAAATAAATAATTAAAAAAATAAATAAGTAAATAAACTTACATCCTTGGCGTACAGCGCATTGAGCAGGGTTTCATAATATTATGCAACCATAGGGATTGCGTTTTCAGATTGCACGGACACAATGTGTGACACCATACTACGTCGTATTTGCTTTTACACAAATGGATCTCCATTTCATAACGCGACTACCTGTATTTATACAACTTTGTGTTTCTTGAATCATTCCATGATTTTTAATAAGGAAAAAGTTCTAGCGGTATTTTGTGTACACAAAGCGTGCACAGGTGCAAACAAAAATAGTTGCGCGTTTTTTGAAAGGATGAAATAGTAGTGTCCTTTTTTTTATGTAAACCTCTAATTAACAGTTCACTATCGTACCGACGTTTTTTTTTCGTTTCACTGGAAAATATCTGTTGTGGTTTCATAATTGCAATTAATTTTTATTTCCAACGCAATGGTCCATATAGCTGTGATATTATTTACTGCATTTTTTAAACACGAGTTCTCGGACGCGCGAGACCAATAAAATGAAAAATGGAGAAAAATGATGACAATATGCCATAATTTTAAAAACTCGACTATTTATATTTTAGTTTTAAAAAATTGAAAATAATTTGCAGAAAAACTTTTGTTACGTAATAGTTGGAAATTTGGAATACTAATGTTCTCTTTGGTAAAGTTGTGACTGTAAAGAGACAATGTCATGAACAACTTTAGATCGCACTTACACTAATCTTCGAAACGTATCCAACAGCATCAGGGCCTGATGAGTAAATTAATTTTGGATGTGTTTGGGTGTGGGTTTAAAAAATGTTAGGGTGTAAGTATTCAGTTCTGTTTATGTATTATTAAAAGTGATATTTTGATATTGAAACTAAGCATAACGTATTCTCAAGTAGTAAGATTATACTAGCGTACCCATGCGAGAATTCTCTCATGTTAACCGCCATCCCTATTTTTCCATTTCCATGTTAAGCCTGTAATATATTGTTTTCTTCAAGACCCTCATACCCTCCGTCATTTGTTCTATATATTTCCTTGTAATTAATAAAAATACAATATACTCTTGTCAATACAAACTAGTCTTATTTAACGTTATTACGGAATAAAGAGGTACAACCGTGTAATTCAATCGCCTAGAATATCAAGTAATTAGTTTAATTTTACAGTTGCAGAGGCTTTGAAAAGATAGGGTAAATTCGAGAAGAATCGAAAATAGCTAACAAAAATGTAAAAGAATGTTTACCAAGCTCTCATCCTAAATAGTACGTTGCGAGGAGCGTTTCTTTGTGGTCTTCGATTTCAAACTTCCAGATTTTAAGGCCGTCGACGAGTTTTTCAACTAAATAGATTTTAATAATGCTGCCGGAGTGTTGCGTGAAGCATTTGACTTGATTATTTAAATTCATGTTTTCAACAAATCCTTCTTATTTTCAAAGTCGCAAAAATGTGCAAATCGTAACGTTTCCGTGCAGTTCTCTTTCTGTAGAGACTTCATTTATGAAGTTGAGTTGCGTGTGCGCAAAACTCGTCTATACTATTGAAATAATATAGGAGAGGATTTTATATAATATTAACAATAAAACAAGAGATGAAGTACCAACATCTGGACTATCATATGTTGTACCAACTATATTTCCACCTATTTTCTGTGATTACTGAATCGATCTGTTTAATAATAAATTTAACTTGTTTGCATGTAACATCTAGATATTTTACTAACCTGCTCAAAAGCGCAATTACAGTACTAAATGTAACACGGGAGTAGCCCTCCTAGTTTTCTTCCTAATTCTTCAACTTGTCCAAGATATACATTAATTTGTTGAAATTGCTAATAACTCTAACGAAAGTATTATTTCCCAGCTTTTTCAAAGCAATATCATGATTAAACACGCTGACTTGAAAACTTCACCGAATCACCGCTCATAAAGAAAATACTGGCATAGGTAAAACAGAATCGAATCCTAACAAAACAGTCTTCACTCTCACTGTACACAATCGTGCATTCTTTGCCAATATTGTTTCTTTCTTCTTTATGAAGAACATCAAAAGGTGTAAGAGCTCTTTCCATTATAGTTTGATTTAGTTTTTAAGCTCTCTGATAATGCGCTGCTCAAACTTTCTTGAGCCTTCTGCCTTATCGTTTGGATTCACACTAAGAACATCCAAGCAACTGCGTGGAGATGGTTGCTTTCTTGAGTCTCTGTCATCCCAGAGTACGCTGTAGCTCATTTCGTGATTTTTCATCATAGCATAAGGACTTTCAGCGAATTTCCCTTTTATAAAAGAAAAGTGCATCCACCTTCAAATGAGATCGAATAAACAAAGTAAAATAATTATTTCTCTTAAATGACTTTTGTTAGTCTTATTGTGTAAGTCTTTAAAAGCAACCACACCAGAAAAAAATATTGTGTAAGAAATATAGGCCTATACTTTCATCAAATTTCTTTTTTAATTCGTGTTTTCAAAAAACAAATTCCATTTTTGAACTGCCCTACCAATGAAAGAATATTGACTTGAATCAGTAGAGTTTGCAATTTGATGGATGAGCGATAAAAACGGACGAAAAGATTTTGAATAAGATTAAAATGAGAGAGTAGTGATTAGTTGATATGTCGTACCATACGAAGTGCATAAGTACAGTAGATTATATCACAAAAGTTTCATAGAAACAAGAATGTCAATAATTACATTCGATTATTGAACGGTTGCACTATACATATAAAAATGCAATCTTCATCTGTATGAAACAATTATTAATACCTCTAATTGTTGCTGTGAGAGTATTTGTGTTTATTTGCATAGTTTTGAATTAATGATTATGCAAATAAACCTCATCAATCGGCGTAAACCACGGTGTACATGGAAGCCGTACATATAAGTTGGAGAAATAAAAGCCTTCCAAACGTGATGTCACAAACAAAGAACGCCTCCAGCGCTGAGTAATATAGTTGGTATTTGATAATATCGATAAGCGTCGGACCAGCAAAAATGTAATTGAGTGTCCAAAAGTATCTTATCCCGTAGATTACGGTATCAGAAACGTTTCTTCGAGGCCTATGACCTCAAAATTTTAGGTTTTATGACCATAGAAATGTTTAGGAGTTACTTAACTCTATAAAGTTTGACAATGCTATCGAGGGATTTGGGATGCATTTGAAATGAATATTTAGATGCGTTTTTTTACAAATTTTTCACATGTTTAAAGTAAAAAATACAATTAATCACGTCTTCGTTAAATTGTCTTTCTTTAGAGATCTCTTTTATAAAGATGGGTCGTGTGTGAGAGCCGCAAAAGGTATGTATGCTACTGAAATAATATATAGGAGACGATTGTCTGATTGTTTAATTCTGATTTGTATATTTGGCAACAACCTAATAATTGAAGGGTAATTATTTAGCAAGTATATAACGTTTGTGTTTTTTGAGATTTTTCAATTATATTATAAATTTCAATAATGTTACTGTTTCTAAATTAAATGAATATTCACTGCCATGATGCAAGCCAAACTTAAAACTGCAGAATATGACATCTCAAACCACATCAGGAAGGAGACTATTCGAAAAAACTACTATAGAGAAATAAGACACGTAAAGTCCGCTCTGAACACGGGCAATAAAATTCCTCAAGAGAAAGAATGACTGTGCCTGTAGTCCAGTACATTTTCGGACTGATGGACTGGTCTCAGTGATTGGCCGCAAGAAATACAAACCCCAGACTGAAAATCCAAAAAGTTGCATCACGTTACCTACCCAGGAGCCGATGTACGTAAACACTGTGTAACGCAAAAGTAGGAAAGGATTTCGCAAATTGAAGCCTCCTGGGAAATGCAATAATCGGAATGGTAAAATATGTGATTATTCCGGGTCAGATTTTAATGAAATATTTTTTCTTTCTTTTCACTTGAGAACGATGCTTTTTAGCTCCACTGAATTCCTGAGTAGCCTATTCCATTTCTTCGCTGAGATTTTGTAATTTCAGCCGTTGTATGTAATCTATGATTCCTGGGACGTCTATCAGCACCAGTGATGGTTTGGCCGGTTTTGGGATAACTAAAGACAGATTTCCTGGTAAAGAATCAAAGTTTGCTAGCATTAAACCAAAAGTTTGTTCCAAGCTAGCTCCAAACCAAAAGTGTGCAAACTGAACTCACATGAATGAAGGATGAAGCGTCGATTACACCAGTAACATATCCATCAATTTAAGTTGTTCCTCTGAAATGGTTTTGATGAAATCTTTACGTAATTTTACTTAATTTTTTCGCTAGCGATGACGTAGAGAGGGTTTTGTAATGCGCAAAATACAGCGAATTTGCGGCCGAAAAACACTCATTTCAGGGCCCTGGTAAGGAAAAAGTGGATAAATCCACATCCTACATAAGAAAAAAAAGCTCAACACGTGGTGAAGCGAGAATCCATGTTGTGTGGGTCCTTGATACCGAAAAATCGACTGACGGCAAAACGTCTGTGCGTCCGTCCCTCCACCCATCTGTCTGTCCGTCTGTGAACAACGCGAGCGGATAAACCGTTCAGCCGATTTTCTCGAAAATTGATACTCCCCAATCAATTTGGTTGATGTCGCGACCTCTTGAATTTTAACCGATATTTTAATTTTGGGGCTACTTTACATGAAGCCCCTGGAATATTTTCCAAATTTTCAAAAAAATTGCCTCATCGTTTTTTATTTAATTTTGTGGTTGGATAGTATGAAGAACGTTTAAGAGAATTGTGCAGGTCTAATGTTCGTTGAAAACTAACTTTTCGAAAATTGCAAAAATTGAAAATGTTTTCTGCATCTTCCTATGACTACAATTATGAAAATGTTTTTTTCCCTTAATGAAATCTGTTTCTTAAGGATAATTTTTTAAAATAAGGTCATGTGTTATTTTTCGAAAATTTGAGTACTTTTTGCGTAATTTACGTGAAAGTACGGCGAGAAAGTACGTGCTATTTTAGCATCACTAGCGACAATAACTTTGTTTTTAGAGTATTTTTGAAACATTGTAAGAGCATTTTATTGATCATTTTGGTGATGTTTTAGGTCAATAAAATTTACCTCGCGAAAGGAATTGTACAGAACATTGCAAGACACGCATATTAATACTGACATTGAACTGCCGATGCTAATTGACATGAAATATGGAACAAAAAATGTTCAAGAAATTTTAAAGAAATTAATCAGTTCATGGACATCTGAAAACAATCGACAAAATGAAGAGAAAAAAGACTAATTTAGACTAAAATAATAATTTAGGAAGATGAAAAGGGAAAGAATGAAGTCGGAATTGAAAGCAATTGTAATAGCTGGCAAGATCAGGCATTTAGTAAAGCGGGAACAATACATACAAATATAAAAATAACAAAAAAAACAAAAATTAATTTAAAGCACAAATAAGTAAGTGTTAAAAAATAAATAAAAATACAAGAATGCAAAAATTTTTAAAAAGATAAATAATACAAATAAACAAAAATTAAATAAAAACATATATATCCAAGTATAAAAATAGATGAAAAATCGATTAAAATTTCCCATGTTCATTCTGTACCAATCTCTTTACTTTGTTTTTGAGACTCAACTGACACATAACATTTTCAATAGTGGATTAAGGGCATAATAATACAATACATAATAATATAATGCAACAACGACAATAACGACTATCGACAATATCGACAATAACGACAATAACAATAAACCCTGCAACGAGTTGGTATACGTTTTATTTCGCACGCCCTCTTCTCCACGTTGCGCCCACTGTGCGAGGCAGCGTCTCGGCCAGGGCGGCGGCTGCGGGGACGCGTGCACCGGCGTGGCACGCGCGGGCACGCGGCTGCGTCGCCCACACGGCCGCATGAGCGCGTGTGAGCGCGCGTGCGTGAGTCGTTGTGTAACCCGCATTAGTCGCCGCGTCGGTATGCACATTCTTCGTATTTGGACGGCGCCTCGAAGGACTATGGATCGTTATGAACCGCTGTTGTTGAAATGCTGGCGGGTGAAACGTAGTATTGCGAACTTCCGTCTCCATGTACGCGCGAGCGGCGTCACGGCCGGCAACGTGAAGACGCGTGGTACTGCACGAAGAGAAAGTGTTGTTGCTAATGCGCTCCCGGCGAGCTGCTTTTGATAGCGGCGTTGCTCCTTTCATGAAATTTTCTTTCACACCTCTTTTGTGAGCAAGGGCGTGACAAGAGCAGAACGAGACATGGACCTGAGAAATGCATGGAGTTAATGATAAGGACTATTAATATTTCACTGAAAAATGCAATTACATTTTAAAATCATTTGTCGAACATGTTTCGGAGATGTAGCTCTCTTTCGAAAAAGACAATCTTTCCCAAAGGAGTGCTAAAAATATGAAGTAAAAAACACTGTAATTTTATTGCCATGTTACGTAAGAATATTGAAGCATATTTTTAAATTTCGTCATAGAAAATTATTATGAATAATGAAATAATGCTAGGAACCTTTGGCACAATGCTAATTAAAATTATGTATCTTTTATACTGAGAGATTAGTTGTGGTTCATTCACAATATAATCCACAATATATCTCATGGGGCGGTAATAATGGCTGAAAACTTAGTTTGCTAAATTAATTAATGCTAAATTAAAGGAATCAGTAAAGTAAAGAAATATAAGAAACCGTGTCATAAAGAAATGGTGAAATATTAGCAAGAAATAAAATATACTTGTTGGAAACATAGACTGCAGTGGCCAAAATATATGTGATTGATTATGAATATGAAAATTTATATTCTTTGATCGATCTGAATGAAATGAAGGTCCTGCGAAATTGAAACGGATATTCTGATTTTGTGAGGTACTTTACATGAAGCCTCAATATTTTCTAGAAAATGCTTCCCAATTTTTTCATTGAAATTTGTCATCGGATAGCGTAGAGGGTTTAAAAAATGGCGCACTTTTAATTTTCGTTGAAATTCCTGATTCTTCGAAAATTGCAAATGTTTAATTTTTCGGCGTCTATCTACAACTACAATATTGAATATAGAGAATTTTCCTTACTGTTTCTGTTTTGCTGATGTTCGGACACAGGTCTTAAAAGAAGCTTACGCAAATTTTTGGAAAATGTGAGTAGTTTTCGCGTAAATTTACGTGAAATATAGACAATTTTAAGCAATTATTTCTCAAAAGCGGCCTGAATTTGTTCTGTAAATTTTTTTCGCGAAGGACGAAAAAAAAGTGCTGGCCCCGTTTTTGGCATACTCTTTAGTTTTATAAAATTGCAAACCATTAACACTTCAAAAGTACAATTTTAAATAGAGATTTTTTAAATAAATTATCTTCTAAAAATGAGACCTTTAAGTAAGGATATGCACATTTAAAAAAGAGTGTTTTTCACGTATTTTCTTCTTGAGTTAAGACAATTTAATTTTTAAAAAAATATTTTAAAAAAAAAACACGATTTTTTTCGCGAATAGAGCAAAGGACACTTAAAAAAAGGCGAAGGTCTCCTTTTCGTTGAACTCTGGTATTTCATATATTGCAAAAGTTTTAAATTATATAAAAAAGTATGTGCTAGTGTAGCACCACTAGTTTACAACTCCTCCCAAACGAAGAAACTAAAGCTCATAAAATCAATTAATAGGCAAAAAAAAAAAACAAGTGGTGAATAAGATTTATGGTAGAAAAATAAGCTCCGCTATATTATTCTACCACATGAACCTGGAAGAGTTTTCAACCAGCAACATTTGTTAAAGTGCCGTTAGCGATACTACCACGGTACATAAACGCCGTGTAGTTCGAACCCAGGCCGACGCTTAAATATGTAATTGTCTCAACCCATATATATAACAACACGCAATTTTTTGAACCAGGAGAGGTGGCTCAGGGCATCAATTATGTCACTGCAGGGGGTCACTGACCGGGAGGTTCTAGGTTCTAATCCTGACGGTAGCAGGATTTTCGAATATAGCCTGTCAGCTAGGTTGATTTCAGTCGCTGCCTGGAGGAGAATTTTGTGGCCGGCCGCTCTGATCGGCAGTTTTCCGTGGTTTCTCCGATCAACAACTGGTGAATGCCGGAGCAGTACCCTAAGAAACGGGCCACCGACCGTGCGCGATCTTTCCTTCCTCTTCCGTATCCTCACCTTACACGCACTTACACTAACTTGCACTATCAAACAAGCCGGGATATAGGTCGGGAGCTTAGGGCTTGGGCCGGCTTGGGCTGTGCCCTGCTGATGCAAGATACCTAGTTGGGAGAAAACCCCGCAAGCCGACGCGACGACGGTATGTCGACGCCGGATCTCGCCATCCAAAGATGGAAGACCACCGCCTCCCGAGGAAAAAACACGCCCCACACTTACGGGACTAATTTCCTTAGCACTGGATGCGCCCGGAATCACTAACAATCAATCAATGAATCGTTTTTTGGCATTATCAAAAATACGAAAAATTAGCCGAAAAATGGTACTATAGTACCTTACTTTTTACCGTCCGTAATTATATACGATGAGAAAATTTTATGAAAAAAATTGGTGCGGCTTTTGAGAAAATATTTTTTGGGAAATTGCATAAATTTCAGAGAAATTACGGAAATGCAATTTCAAAAAAATGTATATGACCTTTCTTGAAGAGCTGATTTTTTACAACAGATTTTGTTTAGGGCAAAAAGCATAATTGGAGAAAATACGGAGAGTTCTCAGTAAATGGGACTAGTATCATTTTTTACCGTCTCATGATACATATGACAAGAAAATTGAAAGAGAAAATTTGAAAAGATTTTTGAGAAAAAAAGTTTTAAAAAATTGAAATTGCTTTTATCACGCAAAATTACAAGAAAGCTATTGATATTTTCAAAAATTGAACAAAACCTTAATGATCTGTTTTTAAAGAACAGATTTTATTAAGAAAAAATATTTCTCTTCAGTATTGTAGTTGTAAGAAGGTGTTCAAACATCTGCAATTTTCGAAAAAATCAGGGATTTTAACAAACGTGAGACATGCAATATTCTCTCAAGCGTCCTCCGAAGATAATGTTTAATAAAAAAAATTGGTGCCATTCTTGAGAAAATTTTGAAAATGTTTTGAGCCTTAAACTACCTTTAAAAATCAAAATATTCGTTTAAAACTCGCAAAGCCTGGAGTTTAATCATATCAATCGGGATTATCAATTTTGGAGAGAATCGGCTGAACAGTTTAGGCGCTAAGGTTGACCACACACGTTTTGCTATCAATCGATTTTTCGGTATCAAGGACCCACAAAACAAAGTCTGGCCACATCACGTGTTTGAGAAAGTATTTACAATGTATAGGAACAGGATTTATCCACATTTTCGTTACCGGGGCCCGGCAATAAGAGTTTTTCTCTGAAAAATTCACAGTTTTCCGGCACCTGGTTAGAATACTTTAGAATCTTCTTACATTCGTAACGGCGATAAAGTAAAAAATTATGAGTTTCAAAATATTAAGAAATCAAAAACGAATTCTTTAAGGACAATACAAATAAAACTATTCTCATATTACTGATATTAATTTACAATGATTTTGTAAGTATTAAACTAGAAAAATAAATTATTTACATTTAACTATCCCAAAACTACTGCATCGACGTGTTAAGAAAACCTATTACTTACGACCACGAACGAATTACTGACGACGTATTCCATTGAATTCCTAAATGGTTCATTCGATATCTTTGCTCAGAAATATTTGTTACTGTCGTATCGACTGTTAGTGCGACAGATTCCGCGATCAGAGAGTACAGGCTGAACCAAAAGTTTGCAAGCTGAATTCTCTTGAACAAAATGGAAAAGGTTCGAAATGCTTACTAATATACTGTAATATGGTCCTCAAAACTGCAATTTTTAACATAGAATTTAAGTCGTTTTCCTTCTTAAAGCATTCAATGGAATTCTATAAGCAATTTCCATATTTAAAATGATATTGGTGTTCTATCTTCGAATTCAGTGATATATTCTTACAAAACGTTTAATGATATACCTAGTTGAACACGGGAAAGGGTTTCCAACTCGCAAGAAGTATTTGGCAGAGCTGGGACGTGAACTTGGTTTAGTAAAAGCCATTCTTGACCACTGAACTGCAGCAAGCTGTTGCTAATGAGTGAAGTGTTACTATGAACGCCTATACACCATCCCCGTGAAATAGATTTTTAAAAATTCTTTGTAATACTTGCCTTATTCTGGTATGTTGACAGGATTTATTACTGCAATATTTCTTGATATACTGGAGACGTTTTTTACACCCTCGACCACCAGCTGCTTATTTCAATGAATTTAATTTTTTACTTAATTTAATTTAATTTTTTACTTAATTAGTTCCAATCCAATTTCGAAGTTCATATTGGGAAGAGCTGGATATAATTCTGCGGTGTAGTAGAGCATATTGTCCTATTTAGATTGTAGGAGCATGATAAGATCTTTCCATAACGTTAAAATGTTCCGTTTGAATTTGCACAAGTAATACATACGGTGAAATATACTTGACTTCCACTTTGTTAATAATAAAGACGAAATTTGAAGTGGAGTAATTTGGAGTGGAAATATTTGAATGTAAGTTTGAATTTCAGAGAGAGTATTACATGCAGTTTCTGACACAGCATTTTGTGTTTTTTTATGTTGTAAATTTTATTCCAAAATGAATATTCCCGGTTTTAATGAAGCCTTTCACGAGAGCTAGCGATGCGAAAAATGCACACACACATATGTATTGGAGTCCAATGAGAGAGAAAGGGTGTACGTAGATGCTAATTATCGGCGACCGTTTATACGACATGGAACGTGATGTGCAAAACAGGATGCAGAACCAACTCGTTTTTTTAGTACAACCAGGACACTTATTATTAACAAATATGCAAATGACATGACCATGTTTACGTTTTATGCTTGCAAATATTTTATATAAACATACTTGTGCAATATAAATAAATATGATGAAAATATATACAGACGATATCGACAGAAAGTTGAAACTAAATAAAAACTGTGGAACACTCATAAACCTTCGTTTCAGAAGACGTTGTTAGAGGTAGTAGCAAGTGTTTAAGCAAACTACTTTTACACGTGATTCTTTGTTGAAAAAAAATTGGATAATTAGTCATCCATATGAGTGAGAAAATAAATTATCGACATATATATATATATATATATATATATATATATATATATATATATATATATATATATATATATATACGATTATTTGTACTTGTAAATGATATATTCGTACATTGAAAATGAATCGCCATTTCAGTACGTAAATGTCATCGTTGACTGAAGTTCCCTCTGTTCCGCGAACAACGGACCACATCAGCAAAGGCTTGTCACCCCCACCTCCAAAAACAATCCCCTTCTACCACCAACGCCCCTACCCTCGTAGGCAGGCGAAAGAGGGCGACCGGTAGAATTAGGGGAGAGACGTTAGTTGCAGTTGTCGAGGCAGGATGCGCGCAGTCCCGTAATCTGTCTCGTTTGGGGCGGCGAGCTCTCTCGTGCAGAGCGGGGGCGGCGGACGCGGCGCGGCGGTCCCAGGCAGACGCGATCGATGCGGCCCGGCGCGCTCGCGCCCCGCCGCTCCCCTCTGTAACTGCCCCCGCGCCGCTCCCGCCCTCCCGGCCCCGCCCACGCCCCGCCCTGGCGCTCCCGCCCGGCGCCGCCGCCACGAGCCCAACAGCGCACTCTCCCCGACGCCGCCCGCCGACGCCGCGCGTCTCGACGCTGCCTGTCTGACCGCACACCCGCTCGCCCTGCCGCTCGCCCTGCCGCTCGCCCTGCCGCTCGCCCTGCCGCTCGCCCTGCCGCTCGCGCTGCCGCTCGCCCTGCTGTTTGCCCTGATACCCGCCTACCCGCTCGCTCGCCCATCCAGTCCGCTCGCTCGCCCTCCTGCCAACCACCTCGCCCTCCCGCCCACTCTCTCTCCAACCTCCCCGCCCACCACCCACCCGTTCGTCCTCTCTCGGGTCTGCAAGTCCTCTCCTCCCGCGCGCTCGCTCGTCCACCCTCTTGCACTCTCGCCCTACTGTCCTCCCGCCCTCTCGCTCTCCGCTCACCCATTCGCCCTCTCCGCTCGCTCACCATCATCCTCTCGCTCGCCCTCGCGCGCACACTCGCCCGCCCGCCCACCCGCCTCTTGGTCACCACCTTCTCGCCCACTCGCTTTCTCGCCCTCTTGTTGTGCTGCCGGCTCGCCTTCTCACCCTGCCACCTGCTCGTCTTCCCGCCTCTCACCGCCCTGTACCCGCTTCAAAGCTACCCCGACGCTGTTTTGTGTCGGGCGGCGCGCGCACTTGTGCTCCACTCGTCCCGCCAGCGCCGCCGCCACTTGTTTCCTAGTCGCTTACCGGGCACGCGCGCCCGCTTCGACTTCGCGCCGGCCCCTCCCCCTGGTCCTCAGCCCCGGGCGCGCGCCAGCCGCTCTGACGGCACCGCTGCTCTGACAGCCTCCGCGTTCCTCGGCCTGAGATTCTCTATCACGGCGCCCCGCCTCGCCTCCCTTCGCACCGCTTGCTGTATTTTCTCGCCAACGTTCCTGTCGGCGAGTGCCGTTTTTAAGGGGCGTTTATTCACAATGAAATGCTTTTCTAGTCTTGCTTTTCTTTCTTTGTTCACCGAGTAGCTCAGTGCATCAACTGATGTCACTGCAGCGCCTCTGACCGGGAGGTTCTAGGTTCGAGTCCTGCCGGCGGCAGGATTTTCGACACTAGCTTTTCAGCTAGGTCGAATTCAGTCGCTGTCTGGAGGAGAATTATGGCGGCCGGCTGCTCTGATCGGTAGTTTTCCGTGGTTTCTCCGATCAATACCAGGCGAATGCCGGAGCAGTACCGTACCAAACGGGCCACGGACCGCGCGCGATCTGTCCTTCCTCTTTCTTGTCCTATCCTCTCTCCTTACACACACACACTTACACGAATATGCACCACACTACTACATATTTCGGGAGACCGGTCGGGAGCTTAGAGCTTGTCCCGGCTTGGGCGGTGCCCCGCTGGTGGGGAAGTGGGGAAACCCCACTAGCCGATGGTAGGTCGTCGCCGGATCTCGCAATCCAGCGGGGGAAGATCACTGCCATCTTCCGAGAAAAAGCATGCACTACACTAACGGGACTAATGACCGAAGCAGTTGACGCACCCGGAAACACGAAAAAAAACAATCAATTTCTTTGTTCGTTCCCATCACAATTACGCGTCACCTGTTATACCATAGACTCGCGTTTCCTTAGATGTGTGAATATCGTTGATATTCCCAAGGACTCTCGTCACACGGATTTTCATTCGGTATTGTGAATAAGCTGCCATACTGATTAGCATGTGAACTATGTTCACTTGTTATCTTTTCCGCGCCTCGTATTCTCTGGTGGGTCCCTCATGTCCTCGCATGCGGCAGAACCTGCGTTGTATAGTCAGAAATTCTCCGTCATGGAAGCACCCCGCTTTGGTGCCCTTGCTTCGAACATTCCTCTGCATTTTGTGTTCGACGTCGCTTCCAATCACGTCGTATTGTCATGCAATGAAACAATGAAACAAGTTTACTATTGTTATTATAATAATGTAGCTTATTCCCAGCAATTTCAGAAATCAAAACCCGCAAAGATTGCACTTCTCCCCATAGTAGGTCACACACAGGTAGATATCTTTTTGACGTTTTTTTGACTTTTTTGACCTTTTTTGACGTTCAACAAATAAATAGATATGTTGGCGAAGCCATCGGGGGCCAACATATTTTAAACAATAACAAAAATGTTAAAAATGATATTTATTCGAAAATGTATTTTAAGACAATTGACAACTAACGTAATTCGAAGTGTATTTTGAACGTTGCCGCCAAGTTTATATTCAAACCATTTCAGGGAAGAAAATTAGTTCCAGTGGATACATTTACATATATTTTATTAACTTATCTTCAAATAATGTAAGTATTAAAATATACTCACTAAAGAAGCGAATAAATTAAATAATTATTTCAATAAATAAATAAAATTGTTTGCTTTAGTTTTTATTATTATTCGGCTCATATTATGCGGCAAACTTTTCGCTACAGCAATAAATTTAGAGAAAACTGGAGCCATTTTTAGGATATTTTGAAAATGTTGAAAGGGCTTCGTATAAAGCACCTCCAAAAATTGAAAGATCCGTTTCAAATTCGATGGATCGGTACATCACCCAGTCAGTTCGAGAAGTAACCATTTTGTTGAAAATTTACTTGGTGCTAGGTTTCTTAACACACGAACAGACGTTTTGAAACAAAAATCGGTATCAGAGTCTCCAACACTTCTATATTTGCACAAAACCCGGGCATCGATTTTTGCAGCATTACACAACTTTCTATATACTTCGTTTACGAGAAATAAAAGATCTTAAACCTTTTACACGCTTGAAAAAGACTTTGCGACACATATCGTACATCATGCTCATAATTTTCATGACACTGCCTAGATAATAATTAGTCAAATTTCGACAATTCCTGATTGAGACACTCAAGAAGTGTTTATTTCTGCAATACAAATATATCCTACGTTTCCTGCAATACATGGTCATTGTGTCCAGTCTTAATAGGCGGCGGGAAATTCATCAAGAAATAAATAAAAACATCTTAATGCACCAACGTTTGGAGTTCGAGATTTTTTTATTTCTTGACCAGTACTCCATTACCTGTTAGCTTTGACTTGCGAAACATTCAGCTCTTATTTCTGTCCTACATTTTTGCTCGCATCATTAGTAGCCGAACTCGCCCTATCTCAGCGCAAATCTTTTGAGGATGCTTAAGAATCACGTCTGTTGTTTCTAAGTTCCTAACAGCTAGGTGTTGTTTTTAATGACTAGAATACATATCGAATTCTTTTTTTGAGGGTCTCCAAAAGTCTTTTTCCGCTTTTCCGAGACGGAATTAAATTCGTTGAAATTGAAGTAAATTGCTTTCATATTGAGGCTCCTTCAGGCTCCTTCTTCCAGGCTCCTTCAGGCTTGTAGTTTCTCTTATCTCCTTAATTGGCGAGTGAATTTCACCAAAGAGTGATTTTAGGGTTGTTTTCCACTGAAACGTTTTAAGTGAAGCCAGTTTTATTTTCCGTCTGACAGACACCATATGAAGAATTTCCTTTGCATGATGTTCTAGATCGGAAATAATCGGCCGATTCTAACAGACCGAAACCTGTAGAACATAAGCAGGTATTCTTCCCTAAAACAGACGATGACTGAAACAGTATACCCCAGCAGTCTGTTAAATCTCGCACTGCACAAATATTTAAAAAGTTATATTTTATATATTATTTATGATACTTAGCTTATTACTATTTGCAATAACTAATTAGTGTGAATAAAAGTAAATATAATGAAGTGTTTCTGTAATGCAGTACCTTAATTGTAATTAATCTTACATTTGTTGACAGATAATTTGTGTTTATATTTATCTCTTTTTGTATTTTGGAGTATAATCTTTCGTGACTCGTTTCGGAAGAAATCTATCGAGGATAATGGAATTCGTGAATTCTGCTGGTCACTTTTCCATTTCCCCGAGTCCATTTTCCTGATTTTATTTCCATGTTCCACATTCCATTCTTCTGTTCTTCGAAAACAGAGAAGGCAGGGACAATTCTAATTTTAATTTTGGCAAGTACTTGGTCGATAATGTTCTTCTTAAGATTATATTCTATGACAAAAGCGAACCTTTAGGCATGTCAAGATTCAACGTCGCTCACATCACCTCCAAGTCGTCAAGCTACACATGGCGGCCTGGCGTACGCCCTCAATGGCTAATCATGAATCATCCGACTGCAGCTCATGGTCAGTTTTCCCCAACCTCGCCTCCCAGCTACTTCCCTTCTACTTTTCATTACATGTGAAGGCATAGCCCGACTGCATTCCGTTTCGTTACTCAGGTGTTCTTGGAGGAGTACAATTTGTTTGGTTATGTTTCCATTCATAAATACCGCAAATAGATTTTGTTTCTGCGGTCGGTTACCGAACGGTGCATACATCGTCCGCTGCTTATAATAACTCGACTGTGACCAGTTATAAAAAAGGCCTTTGTGTGGCCGTGACACGGCCGTTCATCCAGCAAGTAACGTGTTTAAATATCTTAGGACAGTGAAGTGTATATTTACGTGTTTTACCACTACACACATCAGCATGAGGTGTTGTCGCCCCGGCGACGGACCCTATCGGGCCACTTAGTGCGACCCAAGTATTTTTTTCTTTCTTATACAGTGTTCAGAAGTGAATAGAGTTTCGTAAGGCTAAATGTTCCATCCTACAATGGCATAAAATACGAATGAATCATTCCCACCGCTATCAGATGTGATGTTGTTTGCTAAATGCGCACTTAATGACTTTCATTAGATAGAGCCGCATCCGTTTTAATCATCTACAGCAGCAACATCAGCTATATTCAGGAAGCCAACCTGCAAACTCCAATTTCACGCACCTGCCCACATCACCCATGGGATATTCAGAACCGGCGACACAGATAAGTACAGCGCATTCTCCTTCCCTTAAGCGCCCCAGATTGCAAGATGTATATAACTAAACTTCGGGTGAAAAGCGCTGCAGCAGCATGCCTACTGTTGCAAATGTTCCTTTAAAAAATATTCCAACCAGCAACATATTTTCCTCTCTTGCTTCTGTTTTTGACCCGAAGAAAGGTAACACAAACAACGATTATGCTTCCTCACAACCGATTATAATATCTCCAATTATTCTTCATGATCCACCTGTTCTTGTGGAACTTCTGCAGAAAGGAAGGAATTGCTTAAACATGATAATTTTCTTATTATAATCAGAGGACCTTATACTGAAATCAGAGCAAGTACAGTCGAAGATTTTACTTGGTAAGCACTTGTCAGCAAAAGGATTACTCTATCACACCTACAGGCAGCCGACAAGAATTTCTATGGCGTTACAAAATGTTCCAACATCCTATAGTGAGGAGTAAATACACCAAGAATTAGTAAAAAACTTGCCAGTAATAACGGTTGTCAGTGTGATAGATTACCACTTGTAAGCCTAGGTCTATCTTACGAAATCATTAGAAGGTATGGCAATATGAACTGTTCAATGCTATAATCATAGTTGGAGCGTCGTTATAGACCCGGGCCAGTGCAGTGTCAGGGTTGTCAGATATTTGGACAGGAAGAAGACTTGACTCACCTGATGGTAGTCTGTTGGTAGCTGATATACAAAGAAATATGGCAGTGCATGAACCTGACGCACTCAGTTACACTCCCTACCGTGCGTCAGTGCAAGGTGACATCAATTGATACGTCGGCGTTTCTAATAACACTAGTCGTAACATTCAACTCGAGATTCATATCGTTCTGCAATCCGATCATCGTGCCATAGTTTTCTCACTCAACACTACCCCGGAAGAAATTCACCCCATTCAATCTTGTCATTTACATAATGTTAACTGGTCATATTATCAGCTGCTAGATACACATCTTCTACCACTATTGCTATCACTCCGAACTAAGCAGGAAATCGACAGCGCCATTGACCTTCTTACTCATACTCGTTAGATACCCTAGACTTAACCCAACAGTCCACCAACGCTCTTTGCTTTCAACAATACCACCCGTAGTGAAGAAATTGGTTGATCATAAACAGTTTATCCGGAATCAATGGCTTAGACATGGTTCCTCAATCGATCTGACTGATTTCGCGGCCCCTTAAATTCGATACCGATATTTTAATTTTCGCGGGTTATGAAACTCGCGGGACATTTTCAAATTTTAAAAAAAGGCTCCAACATTTCAGGTTCCATTTTGTTGTTGAATAGTGTAAACGTCTTTAAGAGAATGGTGCAAGTCTCGTGTCAGTTGAAAATGCTAATTTTTCGAAAATTACAAAAGTTCAAAATTTTTGCGGTAATTCCTTTAACTACAATTGCGAAGATAAAGATTTTTTCCTTAATGAAATCTATTCCTTAAAGATTGAAATAAGATCATGTACAAATTTTCGAAAGTTGGAATACATTTCGCGTAATTTTGCGTGAAAATACGGGCGAGAAAGTACGTACTGTTTTAGCACCATTTGTTATTACTATGTCACTGATTTCTTCGGTGAAGTTAGGGATATTAGTTGTATTTGTCAGAAATATTGGCGGTAGTTTGATTAGTTTTGACACAAGAGTTAATGAAAATTAATCTATTCTTTTGTTCGGATCCGCTTTAGTCTCCAGAATGTGAGTTCCTAACGGGGTTTGCATCAACGCCCGGGGGAGGGGAGGGTGAAATTTTAAAGGCAGGTCAATGATGGGTCAAGGTGTCGATTGGATCGTTAGCCGAATTTGTACCGGTTACTGATTGATATAAACAAGATTCTATTGACTACAGACATTATTAATAATGTTGATAATTGTTTTTTACAGAAAAAACTCAAAACATCTCGTAATGTATGTTTATATTTGTAAACATTAAGAGATATAAAATATAAAAATCTATTGAACCATTTCTTCAAAAGGTTTCTTAACTTTCTTTATTTAACCGTTATCTTAAGCCATTTAATGTGCAATTATTTGTGATTATGATGAATGCTGTATATTATAGGTAACATTGAAGGGGATCAATGAACCCCGTTTAGTTCAAAGGATTGATTGCTAGTGAATATGGGCGCGTCAACTACTGAGGTCATTAATCCCATGACTCTAGTGCATGTTTTCATCGGGAGGTGGTAGTGATCTTTCCACACTGTATGGCGAGATCCGGCGCAGACCTACTGTCGACTAGCCGGTTTTCCCCAACCGGGTATCTCCCACCAGCGGAGCCCTGCCCCAGCCCGATCTAGTTCTAAGTCCCCGGTCGGTCTCCCGGCATGTGTGGTAGCCTAGTGCATGTTAGTGTGTGTGTGAGGGGTGAAGATAGGGCAAGGAAGAGGAAAGAAAGATCGCGCGCAGTCCGTGGCCCGTTTGTTTGGGTACTGCTTCGGCATTCGCCTGGTGTTGATCGGAGAAACCACGGAAAACTACCGATTAGAGCAGCCGGCCGCTAAAATTCTCCTCCAGACAGTGACTGAATTCGACCTAGCTGAAAAGCTAGGGGCGCAAGAAATGTGCAGATAAGCCGTGGTCTAGTACATCAAAGCTATCTTTATTCGTCAGACAGGAAGGAAATTAGGATTGCGTAATTTGGTTGCGTTGGCATTGACTTGTTTTGACGTTGGCATTGAGTTGTTATGATTGTAGTTTAGACTTTTTTGCCATGATTTGAGACGTATGGGAGATACGTATATATACGTATACGTCAGGTTCATGCACTGCCAGATTTCTTTGTATGGGAGATAGGTAAACAGATCTATCTCGCTTATAATTTATTTTCATATATCTTCTCATACCTAGACTCCTTTAATAAACTAAAATCGCGCCTCACAATTATATTTTTGAGATGTAGTATAAAGTTTTGTTATGTAGATGATGTAGATCTTTCGTTGCTTAACCTTCGTTATGCGTAGAATCATTGTGCTGAAGAATAAATTACTTGTTAAACCGGAAATTTAATTTGCTAAATTCGCTCAACTTACAATATTTCATCTCGGACACATTTGCTATATCGATATCACTTCAAAATGTCATTTCATAATGTATCGAATTTAAACATTAAACGCGGGGCATTGCTAATTAATTTCCATAGTACTAGGGAAACGAGGTTTTGTTTCATTTCTCGTACGGCTGCTATCACTTTCTAGGTATTCTTCCACTTAGCCACACATTTGATGTGAAGGCACCTCTGATAAAAGACTGACCTTCCTGTGTTTCCTAGGATTCATGGACCCTTAACTTTAAGAAGTGTTTTGTAGTAGGAACTAAACTCGCGCGGGTAGGTGGGTGGATGAATAGTAAATATTTATGTAATTCGTGGTCAAGGTCTTCCTTCACATAACATTCGTTATGCGCGGCATAATTGTGCTGAAAAATAAATTACCTGTAAACCGGAATTTTCATTTGCTAAATTCGTCAAATGAAATCAGTCAGATACCATTAATTCATATTGTATTGTGACATCCTCACACTCCATCGTTCAGCTATGTGCTACCTTAGCTTTTTCTACCACATTAATCGATATAAAGTGTGTTTCCCCGAGCATTATACGTTACCAAACTGCTAGTATGTGATGTTAGTCAGCATCACCAGTTCCCTGGTACACAATTTCCTGCCTACAGTATAAAAGCACACACTACTTCCGGAGGGGTCGATAATAAACGACTCTCTTACTCTGCTTTACATTAGCGCAATTTGGATTATATCCAAACCTGCCGTCGCTTCGAAATTTGTTCAAATTGCCCCCGAATGCGTTCCTTACGGAAATTAAGTCGCATATAGGGTAAAAAATAAAAGTTTCTGATACTCTACATCTATTACCTTTCACTGATTTGTGCTATGCAAAATTAATGTTTTATGCAAACCATAATTCTCTACGCACAAAGTATATACTGACTTCTGAGTAACAAAAATATATATTTGGTCTTAATTGCATTAAATTATTTGTAAGCCGACAATTTAATTTTCATAAAAAATGATTTATGCTATTAGCATACCAATGCGAGCACTTACATGTGAAAACCTGACTCCCCCATACCCTCACATGAAATCAAGATACTGAACGACTCACCCTGCCTACGAAGTGGAGGTACGCAGAAAAGCCGAACATCCAAAATTAAATTGAAGATCTCAAGAAATAATAAAATAAATGTTTTGAAAAATGTAGAATAGGTCGCGTTGCGTAAGGATCGAAGGTTGTAACTTACCGATTCGAAAACAAAATTTTAAGGCTCTTAAAAACAACACTGTTTTCGAGTTATGCTCGATTGACGCCCAGAAAGAGTTATGCGGGCCGTGTTTTGCGGGATTGTATTTGGACATACTCATTGTAGACGCGTTTCTCACATATGAATATTTGTGTGAAAGTGAAATTCATCACCGGTGTGTGAAATTCTCTTTCGTTTGACACATGTTTCAAGACTTACGTTTTGCGACTCTCACACCGAGTGTCTATTTAGAGATATAATGTAGTTTTTAGCTAATGTAGCTTGTGGCTAATGAAGAGAAATGTTTCGACTTTTGCACTAAATTCCAATTAGGTTCTTATTTGAGTTTCCCTTGATGATTTTGAATTGTTTTAATAGAATTTTGCTGTGACAGCAAAGATTACTTTGTATCTCGACAAAGTTGTTACAAAGTTATTTTATACTAGTGGACCTCGCAATACTTCGCTATTGCGGTGTATTACACATCACACGCTACTGATCACGTGATTTGTTCATCACGTTTTACGCTACCCTGTGCAAAAATTATATTAGATGAAAGACTTTCTAGCAAGTACGCGTTTGTCTTAAGTCCTGGTTTGAACATGGTTTTCAAGTATCCTCTTGTTAAAACGTCCTCCCTCAAATTTGGGCTTTGGATCACTATTACACACTTGGAGAAATTTGCTTTACTTGTCCAAGAGTCAAGTAATAATTCGGGCAGATAGTTCACAATCGCAGAGGCCGAATACCTGTATGCAGTGAAGACGCGCTTCATCCTTGACTGTGCGGCGGGTTGCGTAGAGTTCAGAGGTTCTTATGTCGTCGTAAACGAATAAATCGACATCAACAACGCTCCCAGATATCCGATTTAATTCAAACGACCCTTTAAACCCTCGCATTAATAAGAACGAAGTGTGAAAATTTCAGCGAAATCGGTCAAGAAGTTTTTGCGTTTATGTGCGACATATATACAAGTATACACACACACACACTTACACACACACACACACACACATATATATATATATATATATAT